>PPHD01022905.1:0-12657 GCA_002909625.1 Bambusicola thoracicus | reverse complement strand
TTCTGCCAGTGGTGCACCCAGCTGACCGCCACGCACGTATGCCTGTGCTTCCGAGCAGAACTGATGGGCCAGTACGCCTCTAGAGCCCCTGATGCTGGGGCAGGAATTTCAGCCAGGACGCTCTTTTGCACATGAACACTGTTCCTTCTTCTCCTCTGTTTAGCCTGACAATCACCCAGGTAACTGCTGGCCCTTCCCAGGAAGTCAAGGGCACATCTTCATCAAGTTGCCTGTGGCCATCTTTCCCACAGCAGTTATGATAAACCATGGAATTCCAGCAGCAGCATATCATGCAGACAGCATCTCCAGTGCTCTAGGTTCTTCAGTTACATAAGGCTGTAAGTGCAGAGCAATTGGGGCCACCCAGAGTACACCTGTGTGTATCAATTCAGGCTCCACAGTGATCCAGCCCATGATGGTAACACTAGGGGAAAGCTATCTGGTTTACTTCAGGATAAATAACTTTTCCCATGTTGAGTCATTTTTGTCCATCCAATTAACTGTTAAGAAATCTCCCTGTCTTTATCTTGACCCACGAGCTTTCCCATCCCCCGTTCTCCTGCTCTCCTGTTGGGGTGGAGGAGGGAGTGAGCGGCTGGTGGGAGTTGGGCCCTTGTCTAAGGCTAGACCAGCACAACTGCATATTAGACCAAAACCAGTGCAGGAGTTGAGTGGACAGCCAGAGTTATTTCTGAGAGTGTTGTGGACAAGTACTTATGCTGGGAATACCAAGCATTTGTGCTTGTCCCTGTGGTCTCCAGGCTTAGGGAGAATCAAAGAATCATTTAGGTTGCAAGAGACCTTCAAGACCACCAAGCCCAACTGTGTGCTTCTGTATTTTTGTTATTCGGTAAGAGGCCAACTAGGTCCTCTGGCACTCAAGTCATAAACTCCAGTGTGTGCAGCCACTTACTGAAGCCATTCAGTACTCCGTGCTGTCCCTTCTTTGTCCTGTAGTGCCCCAAACTGTACTCAGACATTGAGGCAGGGCCATACCAGTGCAGTGTACTGATTTGAAGAAATCAATGCGTATAAACTTAACAGCAGCACCTTCTTACCATCAAGCAAGGTATTCTTTATTGGCAGAGCTGGGATGGCATTGGGATAACTCTCGAAGAATGTTCACCAGTTGATTGCTCATGAACAGGTTATGTTTTCGCATGTATTAGATATTCGTTATATTCCCAAATTTATTATCCTATCCACTCCCAGCGACTGCCCAACAGACATAGCCTCATTTGGCAATCTCTGATGTCATCTAGCTTTCTAGCACTGTGATGGTCCATTGTTGGTCCACTGCCAGCCCTTTAATGGAGGTCCAGGGTCATTTACTTTCTCCCAACACTCCTTTTGTCCCAAAGATTGCTGCAGAAAGCAAAGACAACAGGGAAGTCTCTGCACACACAGATAAAGAAGATGAAGGGGAATGTCTTGATGCTGGCTGTCACACTGTGGGCTAATTCCACCTGGCATGTGGTTCCTAGTGATAAAGATCCCAACAAACTGTTGCACAGCTTTTTCATTGTTGTGCGCTTACAACATGCCTTCCCATCTACAGTGCTCCCTCTGCCCGGCTGGGAGTGCTGGGCCTGACGCACCCTAGGCTGCGGCTAGCATTCTTGTCTGCCTGGGCGCACTGCTAACTGATAAAATGGCGACCTCGGGGCGGCTGCGGGGCGGGATCGGACCGTTGCTGCCCGCCTCTGCTGGGCGGTGCGCCGTTGGCTTTGGAGCCGCCGCGTTGCTAAGGGGACGGGAAGCGGCGGCAGCGGTGTCAGCGAGGTGACAGCTGAGAGCCCTGCCCGAGCGATTCTCCCGCCCTGAGGCTCTCAGCACTTTAAACCGTAGGTGAGTCGCAGAATGTCGCCTGTTAAGTTGGGATGGTTTATCCACATTTCAGAAGTTTCTGAATCAGTTGTTGGCATTTTTGCCTCGTAAGTTTATCGCTTTGAAGTATGCCCTTCAATTCAAGCACTTAAAAGTAGAGTCAGGTGAACGGCAATCCAGCAAGTTAAAAAGAATGAAGGTGCTTGACAGAATTAGGTATAGAATCATAGAATCATAGAATGGCCTGGGTTGAAAAGGACCTCAAAGATCATCCAGTTTCAACCCCCCTGCCATGTGCAGGGTTGCCAGCCACCAGACCAGCCTGCCCAGAGCCACATCCAGCCTGGCCCTGAGTGCCTCCAGGGATGGGGCATCCACAGCCTCCTTGGGCAACCTGTTCCAGTGCGTCACCATCCTCTGGGTGGAAAACTTCCTCCTAATATCTAACCTAAACCTCCCCTGTCTCAGTTTAAAATCATTCCCTTTCATCCTATCACTATCCACCCTCGTAAACAGCCTTAGATAGCCATAGGTAGAGCAGTTTCTGACAGACTGTCACCCAAAATCTGTGGAGAAAACACTCTGACTCCAATATGGTGTTAGAAAGTGGCATTCCTTTATTCCTCATGGTACTGGGAGACTTGAGTAGCAAGTGAGCTCTTTCAGAGCTCAGGTTCTGCATTTAAACAGTTAAGACATAAGCATGCAGTACATAGGTATACATATTCATCCTTTTGTCCAAGGACTCATCAATGCATATGCTTATGTCCCTTTGGGCATGCTCAGTAGAATCTGGGGTGGTCGAGTGCCTACCTACTTCTTCCCCATTTTCCACCATCAACATAATCACTGAGGGCTTTGGCTAATTTTGAGCCACTTTTCCCCAGTTTGGAAAATTTTTGGAACATTAGGCTATAGCCACTTTTAAAATAACAAACGTGGAATCCAAGGAAGACGTCCTTGCACCTACTGGGTGCAAAAGATAGAAGTATTCTATTATGCCTCCTGTGCTTCTTGTGAGGCAAAATCATTGAGGTAAAGGATAAAAGTATTCTATTATGCCCACAGTCCAAAATTACCGAAAACAAGACTGCACCCACTAAAGTTGAAATAAAAAGCTTTAGAGCTATCACTCATGGTTTCCTTTTGCTAAACTAATATATTGGCTGTCAAACTAATGTACTAATCCCTACTGCTAAACAAACTAACCAATATCAAGACCAATTACTGTAGTGAAATAAAACACTGTAATGATTCTTTGCCCCTGATATGAAGGAAAATAATTTCTTACAAGCATTTTTTTCCCTAGGTACATGTCAGCATGCTTATGATTATGTAATATCACCTGAGGAGGATATCTGCCTTAAGACAGTTTGTTTACTCTTAAGTACACTATTTGGAGTCATCTCCGTAAGTCTCCTGTGTCTCTTAGCACAGTTCCTTAGGTTGTCTTTTTCTTCCCTGTCTGCCACTCTGTTTTCTCCTCAAGGAGTTCTAAGGTTTCTTTTTTGTTTTTGTGTAATTGCTTATTTGTTTTTTTTTGCACAGGAAGCTGAGAAAAGAATATGTCTGGGGATGGCTTGATTTTTATTTTATTTTTTAAAGGAGGGAGGGATGGGTGATCAGGTAGGGTTATCTTACAAACAGAGACCTAAAAATGGACAAGTCAGAATGCTTTCTTTGCTTTTGTTGATGGGTGAGAAGGAAGGGTAACTGAAAACTGCTTCCAGTTGTCAACTGTGCCTCTTGCTGCTCTTGATGCCTTAGACCTGATCTGCTGCATATAGATGTGCAGGCCCTGTTTTAATGGGAAAACTTGAATGAAGCTTCAAATATTACATCAAGGCCTTCTCTTTTTGAATGTGGAACTCCCGAAATTGCCTGTGCTTTGTCCCCCGGAATATGGAATCCTTGTCTTCTATCTTTGTGATGAAGTGCAGCATTTCACTTAATTTCAAGTTGGCTAGATTTGTTAGTTTCCTGACAAGGTACTCTAGCAGTTGAATTTTACCATCAATATTTTCCTTTCTGTTACTTCAGAGTGATATTACCAGATGCCCGTGGAACAGCCAAAGAAATTGATGAACTCAGAAATCCCACATCCTCCAACATCCCAGATTCCAGGTCTTGGTGATCTTGCAAAAGCTCACACTGAAGGGACATTTGGGTGCCGTAGGAAGTGGATCAAAGATACTGATTCAGCTTACATAAGGCTAGCAAAGCAAGGAGGCCGACCTGGTGTGTTAGCTTTTGTTTCCTTGTTTTAGCAGTATTTTCTTGGGTTTTACATGAGTATGGTGGTAGAAAATGCTTGTAGTCCTGTCAGAAGAGTCCTCTGGGTTTTTGGAATCAAACTATAGAAAAAACTTTTGATTGAAAATGTGACATAAGAGGTCAGCTTGTCATGACATCCTTGCAGTCTCCTGCATTTATCTACCTGTTGGCAAAATTTGTACTTTTGCATTATTTCCAATCTGCTTGGATGATGCCGACTGTTCAGCTGCATTTGAGATAGGTCTTTACAGTTTGTGCTAGGGTTATGCAAGTGATAGTCTGGTATAAATGATCTTGTCACCAGAAAAGCCTTATCAGCTTAGTAGATATCGGTGAAGTGCTTTTTATTTTTATTTATTTATTCATAATGATGTCCAGTTCGTTACAGTTCTATGTATATTTTCTTCCATGGGATGCTCCATGTTTGTGTTATTTCCTTTACTAAAAAGGGGAAGTTGAGATACTTGGACAAATGGCATGCGTGAACACTTGGAGAAGAGTGTCAAATGCAGGAATATGAATTAACAAACACCAGCAGAAACATGTCAGAATATTTAGAATTAGATAAACTGGGTACCAGTGGAACAGCGCTGCAAGGTTGTTTTTGCCTGCTTAAACAAGGAAGACGAATGTTTAGTGAATAAAAAAATGTATCTTCCTGGTGAAACAGCAACCTGAGATGACAAATGTGTTTATAGCCAGAATAAAAGTTAGAAAAGTAGCAGCTTTTGTATTTTCTTCTTAAGACTTGCTGAAGCACCACGCTCCTGTTGCAAGGAAGTCAACGCCAGTAGCATATGCTGCGCCTGACTGGTACTTGCATCACTCCAGTCCTCCAGCAACCAATGAGCCACGGTAGGTCTGCCAACAGCCTGAATAACTTCTCATGTTCTCTCTTTGTCTGTGTTTCAGAATAATATTGTCATAAAGTGATGCTTTTCAATTGCTGCTACAAACAATTGTTAAATCTGTCTGCAGGAACGATATTTCCACTCTACCTGATTATATGATTCACAAAGAGTTTAATGTTGATGACCATCATAGTAGTAATTATGAGACAAGAAGAGGGCCTTTTGATTTTGATACAAAAAGTGTTTGGCAGCGAGATGCGGATGACAAAGAAAACACAGAGAAGAAAAAGGTATGATGTGGGTTGCTCTTTTTGCAGAGCTTGTGAAGATGCTTCTAACTGAACCTTTTAGTTCTTACTGAAAAGAAGTTCTAGTCCACCAGAGTTTCCATTTTCCAGAAGAAATTGTTATGTTGCAGCTAGAGAATAACAGTAAAACCACGTTGAAGTGCTACAGGTATAAGGAAATATTATTCCTAAGATAGTACAGTTTTAAGATTGTTATGGCCTTTAATACAACTCTTATGACATCTCTTGGTTACTTTTATAATGACTCGTTTTGTTAAATTAAGATTTCTCTAACACAGGTAAAGCTCCCAGCTATAAATGCTAAATATCCAAGCAGAACAGCAAATGTTTGTATGAACAAGGAATTCAGTGGGAAAAATAAGCTTTCCTTCCCACCAATGTAAGTAACGTATTTATGAAATTCATTCATCTCTGTATGGGAACTGTTGAGTTATGGCCTGAACCTCTGATTGACCACCTGAGGCAACCACTGAGTCAGCCCTGGGAGCACAGGTGAAGGCAATTTAGCTGTGTGACTGGAAGGGGTGGAGTCAGGCTCCACCTCTCCTAGACCCCATTTAAGGGCTGACTGCCACTGAAGAAGATTTCTTCTTAGAGATTGCTCCTTGTGGAGTTTTTATGAGCCTACAGCACTGGTGAGCACATTTTGTTTATATCTGATTATCTTTTCCAATGCGGTACTTACTAGCTTAACTTCTCTGTATACTGTATAGCATCTCTATTCTTATTTACTGTACAATCTCTGAATCCTGAAACCATTTGTGTGTGCAAGTAACATTATTCTGAACGTGCAGAGACTAGTGGGTTTTTGCATGGCCTTTGTGAATCTGTACTGCTACTAAACCTGCTAACATCGAGGACTGAAATAGTTTTATACGCAATTAAAGTAATAGGAATATAACTTGTATGGTAAAGTGACTGAGAATGTCTTTGTTTCAGGAAAAAGTAGGCATCAAGTTGTGTGGTAAAGTATCTTCATATAGCGCTCTTTTATTGTGTTCAAAGTAATTTGTTCACTGGTATCAACAACAAAAGAACAGATATGAGCTATAAATGTGTATCATTAATTCCATAAGCATAGATTACAGGGATGCAGATAACACTATGATTTTCTGAAATCACGTCAGTTATACCATAAGAGAAGGTCAGGCACAGAAAAAATTCCTGTAGGTGAGAATTTGCTCTATCAAAGTATTACTGTGCTCTCTGTACCTCTTGTAGTTTCCAAGGAAGTGTATTGGAAGGATTACTTTTGGAGCAACTAACTGATATTTACTGTTAGTTATCTATAAATTATGTAAAGCAAAATAAATTTCCTTCCACCTAATGTCTGTTCTGGTTTACTTATGCTATTATTTTCTTTTAACATATTTCAATTTACAGGCCTGCTCAGAGAAAAGGTGAACCAGTGAACTTTAGCAAATTAATTAGCAATGGTTATGGGACAGACTGGCTTCAGCAACACAGTGGATATGGAAAGAAGATTCAAGATAAATCAAAAGATAGTGAGCAGCCCCAAGGTAAAAATTACTGAAAGCTTGCTCTTCTAAAGTGAGTTGAGATTTGAAGGTAACATCCATAGGTAGCCAAAATAATTGCAGTTTCTCCCTTTAAATAAGGTGAGACTTAGTGAGTCACCAGGCTTGACTTACAGTAGTACCCTATGGCCAGCTTAGGATAAGTGCCCTCCTGTTTGTAATCAGCTAAGGTGGGGTCTTTCATGGTTTTTTTTATTCTGCTGCTGTAGAAGTATGCTCTGTTCCAATCCAAGGGCTTCTGTTTGACATACTTCTGTAAAATGTTGAAGAGATACAACTATCTTCCTCCTTAAAGTTAAGCAGACTGTAAAACAGTTGCTATTAGTTGTGAATAGCCCTTGCCCCCTACCTTGTTTGAAAACTTCATTACAGTTACCATCAATACATGTGTTTATGAAATAGATCACTTTTTATAATAATTCATAAAAATAAATGTATTCACACTATCAAATAATTTGGCTTTCCAATTTTATTGGATTAAAAAATTATCTGATGCTTACTTATGATTTCAAAACTTACTACTTTTATGCACAATAGTAGTAGCTATGGAGTACATTTTGCCCAAAACAATTGGAAATAAAGGCTAAAGGGTAAAATACTTCTTGTTGAAGACCTGTTGCTTTTGCTTGTGTATACACTATGGATTGATGGCTTTCTTGAGTTTGATATATCAGTGTATGGAAGTCTTAGTGACCAATGAGTTTAGTTTCTTTGACACTTGGAGCCTTCTGAATCAATTACTGTGTTCAGTTTTGGGCTTTTCACTGCAATAAAGACACTGAGTTTCTGAAATGTGCTTGGCAAAGACCAATGCAGCTGGTGAAGGGACTGAAAAACAAGACACATGACAAGCAGCTGAAGGAACAGAGGTTGCTTAGTCTGGAGAAGAGGCTGAGGGGGAGACCTCATTGCTCTCTACAACTGCCTGAAAGAATGTTGTAGTGAGGTGTGTGTTGGTCTCTTTTCTTAGGTGACAAGTGGTAGGATTCAGGGAAACAGCCTGAAGTTTGTGCTGGGGAGAACAAACTTTTCCTTCTTCATGGAGAGGACAGTTAGAGACTGGAACAGGTTGCCCACATGGGTGCTGGAGTCACCATCTCTGAAAGTATTTAAGAAACATGTAGATGTGGTGCTTAGGGACATGGTCTAGTGCTGTACTTGGTGGTGTTAGATGATTATCGGACTTTGTGATATCAGGTCTTTTCCAACCCAGATAATTCTATGGTTCTGTATTTCTTTGTGCTGCTGTTTTATTTTCTTCACACTTGAGTACTTTTATCTGGTTATTCAAAGTAATTGACAGCGTGAGCATCTTGCAGATTTTTTTTTGAGGTGAAGCTTTTTGTTGTCTGCTTCATAGCATAAGTCCAAGACACTATAAATATCAGACAGGAGAGATGAACCATTGTATATAGAAATCCGTAACTCATTTATGTTATAGTTTTGCATCATACTGCAAACTTTGCATGTAGTTTGTCTATGTTCTTAGGTTAAAGTACAGAAACTTATATGTATTTTGATGTGAGTGAGAAAGAAAGTGAATGTTGACCTTTTTATTCTTAAGGTTGAAGTTATCATAAGCACTATAATCTGTTTTTATTGCAGATTCAGAGCCATCACAGTCTGAATCACCACCTGCAAGCAATGAATTGAAGCCACAATTTCAGAAGTGTAAACAGTAATTAGAAAGGCTATTGGGGGAAGTAAGGTATTATATAGCCTATGATAAATTCCACTATTTACATCTTTGCTTGATTACTTTTATCTTATTAGATTACATTTATAGTTGAACTCATCCCTGATTGTAGTTCAGCTGATTTATAACATGGATGAACATCACTGTGCTTGATTACAGCAAACTTTAAAAAAAAAAAAAGCTGCCAGTACATATACCTAGATTTTTTTCTTAGTATGCATAAAGGAAAAACTGAAGTCTTCTACACCAGACTTGTTGGTGTTTCCCATTATAGACTAATCTTAAAGGACATGCATCAGTAAGGTAACAGTGGCATGGGATAAGTTATGCATATTTATATGTTCAGCCTTTTAAATTAAAAATATATATTTATCCTGAATTTCTGAATGCGACAGACATACTATATGCTAAATACTTCTGTTTACTCAAAGCAATAAAACAATTTGTAGTTTGGAAAAAAAACAATGTATCTAAATTATTTAAGGATTCTGAAATACACATACTGACATGTTAACAGTTGTTCTTTTATCTGCTCAAACTAGGGCATAACCTTAAATGCTATGGAAAACTAAATGCTTTATAATAAAAAGCCATTAGAAAGTTGATCCAGTTTCAGTAAGATATTTTTGCTTATGCTATAAAGCTTTTTTATAACTTGCACTCAAAAACATAAAAGTACACTCATTACATTGTACACTTCTGAATCCAAGAGCTTTTAATGTAATTTCAGTAAAACATTTTATCTGAGCAGTACTTGGAATAGAGCAGTTTGGTTGAAAGGAAGGCATGCTACTGAGGACATTGTACAGATTCCTCTTGACCACTGACAGGCACGGGGCATCAACCCTTGGGAAGCCTGTTTGTGTTTGACCACCTTCACAGTAAAGATGTTTTTCCTCACGTTTAGTTGGAACCCCTCTGGCACAGCTTTGTGCTGTTCTGTGTCTCCTGCCATTAGTGACCCATGAGGGTGGACTAGCACTTCTTTTCCACTTTCCCCTCCTCATGAGGTTGTAAAAACCAATGAGGTTTTTTCTCAGACTTCTTTTCTCTATGCTAGACAAGCCTAGTGTCCTCATGCCCTCCTCATGGGATGTGGCTTCCAGCCTATTCACAAGCGTTGCAGTGCTCTGGATGCTTCCAAGGGCCTTAACATTCTTTTTACATTGTGGAACCCAGAGGGGGGCATAATAATCAAGGTGATGCCACTCCAGTGCTAAAAAAGAAAAGGAAAAACATATGAAAATGGCTTGATGCACAGTTACTGGCTAGTTGGCAAAATTTTCCAAATGTTTAAAAAAAAGTTTAACTTACATGAATCTGTACCTGAGATGGGGAAACAAAAGAAATAGTATTTTAAGTTTTTTTAACTTAAAAAAAAAAGATTGTTCTGTTCAGACATATTGAAACCTCTAACTTCAGTTTTGTAGCAGAGTTTTTAGTATAATTTTCTAGGCTACAGTACCAGAGAATGTCAGAGCTGGAGCTTATTGTGTTGAAACCTTACCAGTGGAAAAACTCTCTTGTCATTATAGAAGGGCACTAAGGAATAAGCCTGTGTGAAGAAACTCTGTATGCATAACAGGCAAATTGTTAACACCCTTGGGATTTCGGCTATATCTATATTTATTTTCTCATGAAAGGCAGTAATCAGTAGTTGCTTAATGTTCTGGGAAAAATATGCACCCTTTCATTTTTTTCAGAGTTAAGTTACATGAATATACTTTAGCAATTCAGTTATGTTCACTTAATACAGCCTTTGGTTACTACTTCTATTTTTATCATCTATAAAAATGTATTATAGAGTTGGGCTGCTTGTTCCCAGCAATGATAAACTGCAACATTAAAAGGAATACAGCTTGAGAGTCTCTGTAGCATAATTAATCTATGTGAACTACCAGCAGTAGTACTGCTTTTCAGTCATACTTTGATATTCTGATTCTAGGAGAAACTTATTTTACAAATACTGTTTTCAGTGAACTCATTAGAAATGCTTTACTGCTTAAAAATGTGAAAGAAAGGAGAGATGGGGAGATGATTAAACTCTAGTGTTAAATTGTTTCATGTGAGGCAGCAAAATCTTTTCTAACTCATCAGTTGAGTAAAATTTTATTTCTTAAAAATATATTGAATTCATTTCTATTTTATTACTGTAGAAAGCTTTCTGTAAGGTGGTTAGTACAAGTTTACTTAAGGTTGGAGACTGTAATGTCATGAAAAAATAAGAGAATGGGTATTTAAAAGTATTTACAAACTTTCAGATCTCCTGCTCCTATGAACTTAAAGGTACTTAGTGTATCAAAGCCCTCAAAATCAATTCCATAAAGGGAGAGTTCCTGTGAGAGCATTCATAACTCTGGTACAGCTGACCTGAAGATGAGAATTCCAATCATCCTTTTCTTTGGTATGGTCTCTTTTCTTGTTAGGTATGTACAAAGTTTCCTCAAGTAATTTTATTGCCTTGCATAGTTTGTATAATCCCTCTTTGCTAATCTTGAACAAGTTCCTTCTATATTGGAGTTCTTGTCCCAAACTGTCTGTTTTCAGGTGTTTGTTAGGGCACTGAAGCCCTGGCACAGCTGCCCAGGGAAGCTGTGGTGCCCTATCCCTGGAGGTGCTCAAGGCCAGGTTGGATGGGGCCCTGGGCAGCTGAGCTGCTGGGTGGCAGCTGTGTCCATGGCACAGTTTGGGGCTGGATGATATTCAAGGAGCCACTGTATAGTTCTGTGATTTTTTTTTTTTAAAGAACTTGTTGGAGGCAGAACAGCCAAGATCCTAACTTGGTAACTCAGCACTGTTCAGGTGCTTTACTGTAGCTGTGTTCCTAGTAGTTTGTATACTGGTGGTTTTTATTTTAAAAGTGTAAGCCGTGTCCTATTTTAAAAATGATCTCTTATCTTGCACACCATTAGGTATTGCCCAGAGGACGTTTATCAAATTCTCAGAAGTTTCCTTAGTGTGCCATTAATGTATACTCAGCTTTCCTTAGTCAGGCCAAGGAGGAGTTTTCTCTGCACTGTCAGCCAACCGAGTCTTCACAGATCAATTTGAATACCATGAGTTAAAATATTAACAACCTGAAGTCCTGTTGGAGACTGATTTCTTCTTATAAAAGCAGATGGCAAGTCCTGGAATTTGTGTTTGTGTGTTCAGAATAATGGAAAGCTGCAGCAACAACAAAATTCATGAGTTCTTCAATAAGCATCAAATAAAAGCAGTGTAACAAATCAAAGTTCCAAATGAATCCACAGGTGGATAAGCTTTCTCAAGTTCACCTTATTTCACTAATTGTTATCTTGTTTGCTTTACAGTCAACACAGTCATGCAATGGCTAAGTTTTTATAGTCATCAGCAGTTGCATTTAATAGCAATGGAAGTTACTAATTTTGGAAGGGTTTTCAGAGAGCTGCTGAAGTAAAAAGCTGGGCACTCACTCACAAAAATCTAGCATTACTTGTTTTAAATGCTGGAACATTTACTTAGCTGTATTGTACTTCATCTCTGGGCTGAATATCTTTAATAAGTGACATAATTTCATTTTTTCCATACTGATTGCTTTACAAGCCCTAAAATAAAAGTGCAATTACACTGTATGAATTATGTTCAAGTGTACTGAGTATATGAATACTTTTAATTCCAGCCTGAGACTTAAAAATAATTTGGCAGTTTAGATACATGAAGAATAACTTTCCTTTTACAAGTAGCTACTTAACTGTAGGAAAATCTAACAGCTATTCTCACTGTAGTGTGACTGAATATATACATTCTTCTTCCATCTTTTTAGACTAGTTTAAATATAAACCCATTTATTTTGTGTTCCAGTGGAAAAAGAAAAAAATGATTCATTCATTTCTCAAGCATCTGTTATGTTATTGATTTCAGCATATCTGTTTCTTGAAAACTTGTCTCTGCACTGAATGTGCAGATTTCATTTGAAAAAGATGGAGAATTAATCCTGTTTTTCATAAACAAATAGCCTATCCACTATTCTGTTTTTGAGATTTTCATATTTTTCAGATTGTAGTTACCTATCATGCTGTAACCTGTCTTTTTTTTCTTTTTGTTAGTTGAAAAAAGGAAATGGAAATAGAGAATTCAACCTTGTCACTTTTTATCCTATTGATAGTTTTAATGACACTAAATGTCCAGAATCACTGAACAAA
>PPHD01022904.1:0-12657 GCA_002909625.1 Bambusicola thoracicus | reverse complement strand
TCTTTCCCCATTCCCACTTATTGCCTAAGGAAGGAATTGTTTCTGGTGGAGCTTCACCATGGAATATTTCCCTGGTTTCTGTCCTTACAGCTGGGTGAGATCTGTCGCCTCTCAGCAGTGCTGCAGCAGAGGACAGTGAATGGAATCGATTCAGAAAACAAGTCCCTCATCCAATTTTCTATACCGACAGTTGCAGTAACACATAGAATGCATGAAGTCGTCTCAACCTGTTGCTGCATATCTCCCTTTAAGCCAGGAGGTGGCAGCGTTGGCAGGATGGTGCATGCTGCGTGCCGATGGGCTGTGCTGCCCTCACAGTGCAACGCTGAGCTCCTGCAGCTGTGCTGGAGTACAGCGTACAGCACGGCTTCACTGCTTCTCGGCTTTGTATTGGCTTATACAGCTTTGAATTCTTAAGTTTGATGTTCTAAAAGGAAAAAAAAAAACACCCAAAAACTTAAAATATATTTCTAATATCAAGCTGTCCCCCCAAAATGCTGACAGATTGCAAGGACATACATAAGGTTGCAATGCTTTCCTTTTAATTCAAGTTCTAGAGGAGCGTATCTGTTATTGGTCTGTATAGCTAAACCAAGACCAAGAAAGAAGCCGATCTCCATACTTCAGTTAAAAACACGCGGGTAAGCTCAGAGCTGTTACCTAAAAACAAGTGCACTTTTTGGCAAAAAAAAAGTCATCGCCTGCATCCCCAGCGTGCAGCAGGAAAGGAGCTGAGGAGGGCACTGAGCAGCACAGCATACATCGCAGCTGCAGCGTTACCGGTGGGACGGCAGCGATCTGCCTGCGCTGCCCCACGTGGGAGCCATCTGATGCTGGGCTGGACTCACACTCACAGGTATCTGTTTCAGTCTCATCAGATGGTTCCTTAACACAAAGCAAACCTTTGGTTATTTGTGCCATTTCCCTGCTCCCGAAATAGGGATAGTGCTCCCTGAGGTAAAAGAAGATCAGGACTCACTCGTAAGGCAGCAGGAGGTGGAGGCATGGCACAGTGAAGGCCATGTGCCTGTGGAACAGTTTCACGTTGGTAGAGCAATTCCAAATGTTTGTGTTGCAGCAGTTCTGCAAATACTTTCTGTTACAGTACATAAAAGATACAATACCTGCCAGCATTAGCTTTGTAAAGAGAGACCGTTTTCTTCTGTTGACTAATTATCCAGTGAATCTATTCCGTTTGAAGAGGCACTTCAATAATTTAGCAGGCATGTGCCAGGTAATACAGGAGCTTTTGTCTTCCCAGCGTCACAGATCATGTGTAACTCAATCTCTGGCTTTATGTATTCAAGGAAGTGTTTGGTATAGCTCCTGTATCAAGTGCCACTGAAAAGCAGGCCCAGATAAAAGATTAAGGTAATGCTCTGCAATGGGAAAGTTTACCCGTTACTGTCCAGTGTGTCTTTTGCAGGCAAGGACTGCTTTATAAATGTGAAATATGCCTATACCAAGGTCCAATAATGAGCCTGTTGAAACAACAGAGAAGAGCTGAAAACTGCCTTCTAAACACGTACAGGTATCTCTCTTTGTCCTACTTTATGGTGCATCAACAAATATTCTTCAGTCTGATGCAGAATGCTTTCTGTCATTGACATTACTTAAATGTTGGCCACTACCTGTGCCGCATTCCTTGGCTTGCTGGACCAGATGAGGAGAAGGATGATGCTCAGTTCCTGGCAACACCGCGTAAGCAAAACTCAAATCGCAGATTTTCTTCAGCCCCTTTCAAGGAGTTCAATCACAGCTGTGCCTTCTGCCAGAGAAGTTTAAGTTCAAACGCCCTTTTCTGAGTCCAAAGTTTCAGTGATCTTCCTCCACCAGCCTGCAATACCACAACTGACCTCCAGCGAAGGGAGATGTGTTTTGTTTGGGACGGGCACAGTTACTGTACTCAGCAAGGTGCAGAAATACTGCAGTACCTTAAACTGGAATCTAGCTAAGATGTCTGCCTTGCATAGAAAAGGCTGTTTATTCTCAATTGACTAAAACTGGAGTTAAAATACAATCTCTTTTTAAACTTTCTTTTAAGGACAGCTGTCTGCTGTGCTCCTGCTGTAACAGAGTGGGATTTATGTGGACTCCAAAGGACAGATACCACTTGCTGGCAGGTAATTGCTTTCTGTAGGCATCCCACTCTTTTCCTTTGAGGTCTCCTTTTTCTACATAATGTTAATTCAAGGTCTAAATCAGCAGGGCTGCAGACAGTAATTAGTTGCTTATGCTTTGATGTTTAATTTATGGACCAGTTTCTATATGTGAAGAACATCTCTGCATTTGCTGAAAGTTGTCAGATGACATCAAGCAGTGTGTAGTGTTTCAGGAACACATTGGCTGGGTCCAAATGTCTTTCCACAAAAACACAGAAAGGTGGGAAGCATCTGTTAAAAGAGGGCAGCTCAATATAAACGTTTCCATTGAACCTCTTTTTCTTTTGAGCTATTGTTCAGACGCAGGCTGTGCAGTGCAGTTCATTCTCTAATGCTGACCTATGTCTTTCACAATGGCTTAGGTTATCCTGTTCACCGTCTGAACACCTTTCTTTGGCGGTCTTGCCAGCAGCAGTGGAGAACTGAAGGAAGATTGAGCTCTCCCAACTGTGGTGAACACGGCACGATCTCCATTAGTAACTTTCCTATCATGGAGACACCTGAGAATGTACCTGCTGCTCCCTTGCTCTTACACAGCCTTATCTTCATGGGCTGTGCTGTTAAACCCGGTAAGGAAAGAGCACTGTTGCTTTTTATTCTTGTAGACTGATGAAAATTTACTTTGAGGTGACGATTTCCATTCTGGAGTACCAAGGGCAGTCCTGCTATATTATTCCAGAATTATTATGTCCTGATACAGCACCAATTCCTACATTCCATTCACAAGCTCGAATTTATTTCAAATAGAAATGAATCCATCGATCTTCTTCTCTCTGAGAACATATGCATGTGGTATATACCCTCTTTGTTGCTGTGCTGCTGGCAATTGCCTGTTAAGATATTGATGACGTTTCCCCCCCAGCAGTGTCAGTGACGTGCCAGCCAGCTGGGCGCAGGAGTGCTGTAAGGAGCTGGGTGCCACAGCCCCAGAGAGCCTTGACCTCCTGTGCCCTATGGCCCTGCTGCTCTTCTGTGGCCATGTGGTGGCTGAGGTTTTGTTTTTTAGCACGAGGCATGCTGCAGGCCTTACGAGGTCATGTAGAAACTGCAATCGTTCTGCCTGAAGTTCAGTCCAGGTAACTGTGTTGGTTTTCTTCAAATACCTTTCTGGACTCCATGGATACAGTTTTTGTGTCCAATATTGATATGTTGTTTTGATGTCTAGACAGTTCAATTGTGTTCATATCCTGGGCAGAGCCACTGCTCCGCAACGAATCTTTGCTGCCTGGTGTTTGAACAGAGTAGACATGGCAACTAGAAGGCTTTGAGAGTTTCTAACCACATCTCTACAGAAGGTTAATTAGACCTCATGCTGATCATCTGTTTTTTTGGTATACAGTATTCTGCACTTGGCAGGTTCACTGTAGGCATTAAATATCCTCCAAAAGTATCAGAGTTTGTTTGGGAGAGGGATACCGGTAGAATTCAGCACAGAAGGACCGTTTTCCCTTTCTCGCCATCATGGCCTGTTTTGGTCAAGGATATGTTATGAAACAGATGCCTCACAGCCACACCTATCAGTCCCAAGCACGGTTTCAGCATGCAGGGAGTTTGTAACTGTGTATGCTGAGCGCTGGAGCATGTGGAGGGGAAAGTGTCAAACTGCTGTGCTGCATCTCAGCCTGGTGTGAGGAAACTTGTAGGGAAAGTGATGGTGATTCCGCCCCAGTGAGCTGTGGGGAATCTCACTGCCACAGCTCGTCTCCTCTCATAGCTGGGAGCAGAGGAAGCTCTTGCAGTGGCAGCACCCACAGTTGGAAGTGATCTACCATCCAATGGACTTTGATTCCTGACATTGCCTGTTGACCCTGTGAAATACAGGACTGGAAGAAGAGGGAAAAGAAATAGCAAGATCTGCATGCATGCCATAACAAAAGACAAAGCACAGCACTCCAGACTATAGAACGTCCATATTCCTGTGGCATCCTGTTGTGCTCTTTCATTGCAGGTTACCTGCAGCATTAAATCAGACCACTCTGTGTCCACTGGAGCTAACGGTCTGCCTGTGTGCAACCAGTGGAGCCAGCAAAGGAAACGGAGCTTGCTCAGCATCCCCTGCTCTGAAATATTTCAGAACAGAAAATAATCCTCCTGGAAGACTCCTACTGATGCAAAAGCCTATTCAAAGAGCACTCCTGATTGGGAACATCCTCTATTCCAATATTTTATTAAAAGTGGCCTGAAGAGAAAGAATTTTTATTTTGTAATTCTCGTTGCAGCAGCTCCGAATTAAGCAGTGGTCGTGGTGTGTGCAGGGCATCAAAGCAGAAAATCAGACAAAGGGCCCAGATGCAGAATTTCCTGCCATAACCTAAACCAAATGCCACTGAACGCAGCTTCCCCCAAGGTCTCCCTGCAACACTGCTGCTCGCAGCCGAGCTGTGGCCAGCATCCAGGCTGAGCATTAGTAAAACTAACAGACCAGACTGTTCCCACACTAAGTCCCTTGCTCTTGAGCTAACTTATTTAACTGCTGAGCATCTGAAAGGCACGTTTCATCTACTGTTGCAATAAGCAGTGAGCGGGTATCCATGACAAAATCCAAGGGCGCTGCCCTGCGGCCACGAAGCCTTGGCTGAGCAGCAGCAGAAACTGAAAGAGGTCAGAGTTCCACAGTAGCACTGCTCCATTCTAAAAATAAAGCCCATCGGTTTCTTAAGAAATGAGGGACATTTCAGATCAGATGTGTGCTATCTCAACACGCTTCTCCCAGACAAAGGAGAAACGTACACGAGGACAGCACCACTGAGCCTCACTGGCAGCTGTTCTGTCCGCCCCTGCAAGAGAGGGACAAGAGCAGGGCAGGCTTTACAGCAAACAGGGAATGGGGCTAGCTTTTCCCCTGCCAGGAGTTTGCTATCTACTTTTCTTTGATCCTGCTCTTGTGCTGTCAGGCACACAGCTCCCTCTGCCACCATTTGTTTTCCTTCCTGTAGACAGGGACGTTTCTATGGTTCTTTACCTGTTTGATCTCCCAGTGCCTTTGCTAAAGCTCCCAACAGACTCCATGTGCGTGGTTTGGTGCCCTGCAGCTGCTCTGTGTTGGTGTGGGATCTGCTGCTGCTGGAGCCCACTGGGAGGAGCCTTTCTGTATCAGTTCTGCGTCAGCCTCGAGTAGATTAATATGAGTAGAAGTAATATTAATGCAAATAAGAAATCAGTGAGTCCTCTTAACTATGCTGAGTTATCATGAAATTAATCTTTCCAATGTGTATTAGGATAGGATGCTCTGGATGTGCAATACAATTCACACAAATCAGGAGTACGGACAGTTGCACCCTGCTGCCAGATATGACTTTTATTGCCTCCGTGTTGGGTGACCGGTGTACTTTTAGTTCTTACTAACTGCAGAGGCTTGTAGAGCTGTGTGATAGCACATAGGTCTGCATTGCTGCTTCTGTGACTCTTTGCTGGCAGTCGTCTCTCAGCTCTGTGCTGCCCGGTGTTCCCAAGGCAGCTCTGTAGTTTGAGATACATCCAATCTCTGCAGGAGAAGCTCAAAATGTGCTCTTCTCAGGCACTCCTCCCATCATAATAAAAGCACAGGAAAAGATCAGCAAAGCAGCTCTGCACAGCTCTGGCAGTTTTGATCTGAATCGGTGGCTGAATCGAATCGCTTGGTGCTGTGGGGCGGCCAGCTCTCCAAAAAAGTACTATGTATCTCTATAATACATACATAGACACTTTTTTTATTGTATATATATGTATAGGCTCTCATAAAGCTACTCTTACTCTCTTTCTCTTTTCCTTCCCACTGTGTTTGGGTAATATCTCAGGCTGTGTTTGTAATAGCTGCACCATGAGACAGGAGATTTCATTTCCCGTCCTGCTTGCAGGCTGTGGCAAAGCAAATGCCCGCTCCCCCACCCTGCAGTGCCAGTGGTACTGTGGGATTCAGATTTAACCCTCATCTCTTTCTTCTCTTCTGACTGTAGAGAGCTCCCATTGCTGTCTCCGTGAAAGAAGAGGAATTGGGACTCTTCCTGAGAGAGAGGTGGGGTGCAGCGAGGCAGAAAAGAGAACAGTACGTGTGATGGTTTTTGTCCTGATGGGTGAGAGCATCGGGGAGAGATGTGTGCGGCGGCTTTTGAGGACTCCAGGAGCCCTGCCTTCCTTGGGGCAGGAGTCCGTGTGCGTGGTTTGAATCCCTGCCACCATTTGGAGCAGAGTAAAGCTCTGTTAAGGGCCGGTGACCGAACGCCAACTGGGTTGTTACCCACCGGGGTGGCCCAGAGGGCAGTTGATGTGCAGTTTGTGGGGGCAGCCATGCAGGGAGAGGGCGGTGATGCAGTGTCACAGAGGTGCAGCTCCTGCTGCGTTCTGAGCCCTGTGCTGCTGGGGAGCTGTGGGGTGATGGTCCCCGGCTGCTCCTTGTTCAGAGGCTGCTGCTGTGGGATGTGGGCTGTGCCAGCACAGCTCCGTCTGCCTTCTACAGCAATCAGTGGAAATGTGTCCTAGACTTAAGGTCTGGGGCTGTAGGAATGAAAAGCTTAATGGCTTTCCTTTCTTCTTTTATGAAGTATAGGATGTTTAGAGCTATGGAAGCAGTGCAAGAAAAAATACTAATGAATAAGGACGGAGTGCAGACCTTAATGCATTCCTTTCTCTTGAAATAACTGGCTTTTCTCCGTGGGCTCCCTAGAAGAAACGTCTGTAGAGGCTGAGTCTGTTCAGAAGCCAAAGGATGGAGTCACACCCACCGCGGCTTTCTGGCTAAAATGTTACCCCGGCGTTGATCGCGCGGCGTGAGCTCTTTGCTCTGCCCCACGCTAACGCCGTAACGGGCGATGAGCCGAAGGCATCGAAGCTGACGGAATCCCGGGCCGTGGGAGCTGCGCTGGGGAAGGGGCGCTGTGCTGTGCGGGGGATCCCCGCCCTCGCAGTCCGGCACGGGGAGGCAGGCGGGTGCCGGCGGAGCGCCCGAGGCGGGCCGTGTGGCGGCAGTCCGCTCGCGGCCCCCGGCGCCCTTCGGCCCTCCCTCCCCCCGGGGCCGCTGCCGGTGCCCGGCGGGCGCAGGGCCGGACTACGCGCCCCGAGCGCCTCTGCGCGGCGGCGGTGCGGCGCGGGGCGGGGCCCGGGCGCGGCCCTACAAAGGCGGCGGTGCGGCGCGCGGCCGATACTCACCGGCACCGGCGGGAGGGGAGGGCGGGCGGCGCCCGCGCTGACGGGACAAAGCGCGGCCATGAGCCCGCTGTAGGCCGCTGGGAGCCGCCGCCGCCTCCGGGGAGGGAGGGAGGGGGTTCTGGCCGCGGGTGGATGCCGGTTGCGGCCGGCCGCGCCCGGCACCATGCACACCGTGCAGAAGGACACCACCTTCACCAAGATCTTCGTCGGGGGGCTGCCCTACCACACCACCGACTCCTCCCTCAGGAAGTACTTCGAAGTCTTCGGGGACATCGAGGAGGCGGTGGTGATCACCGACCGGCAGACGGGCAAATCCCGGGGATACGGCTTTGTAAGTGCTGCCCCGGCGCTGCGCTCCGGGCCGGGCTGCGCGCGGGCGAAGGGCGCGGAGCGGTGCGATGCGATGCGATGCGATGCGATGCCGGTACCGCCCAGCACCCCCCGCCCGCCGTCCCCGTTCCCCGTTCCGCGTCTCCGTGCGTCCCCCAAAGTCCTCGCTCCGTTGGAACTGCTGGGACCGGCCCCGCTAAGTGCGGAACGGAGCTCCGGGAAGGCGAGGGAGAGCCGCCGGCTGAGCGCAGCTCGGTGCGGGGCGCGCAGCGCGTTTGGGGCTGCCCCGAGGAGCGGAGCTGAGCGCCCGGCCGAAGCGCGGCGGTAAACAAAGCGGTCCGGGCGCCCGTTGGCGGAGCGCTCGCGAAGCGCGGTCGCTACAAACGACGCGGTTTTGTCCTTCCAGGTGACCATGGCAGACAGAGCCGCGGCTGAGCGAGCGTGCAAAGACCCCAACCCCATCATCGATGGCAGGAAAGCAAACGTGAACCTGGCGTATCTGGGAGCAAAGCCGAGGAGTATTCAAACCGGTGAGGAGCCTTAGAGGTCCGTCCCTCTCTCTGTTAGGACCGCTGTGGCACGGGAAGGAGTGCTGCGGCTGACTTGGCTCCCTGCCTGCTCGTCCCTGGGTGCTGCTGCCGGAGGACGCACTGTAGTCGCGTTACCTCTGTGCCGTATCTGCTTACCGTACCTGTTACAGCAGCACAGCGCGCCCAAGTTCACGTAACTGAGTTAAAGCCCTTTTCTTCCGTGGCCGATCCGTTTTCCTGCTCTCCCCTCCGTTACGTCAGCGTTAGCACTGAGATCCATTTCATCATTTTGCCCTCGGGTTCAATGTTACCCACGGTGCCCGGTGATAGATAAGGTGCTGTGCCCGTTGTCTGCACTGATAACCGCGCTCGGACGCTGCCCTTTAACCTGGATTCCCATCTGCTGTGCGCTGCGTACCCAAATGAAGTTGCTTCTAAATGGGGCTCTAAGTTTGCTCACACATGCAGCACACAAAATGGACGTGTGTGTGGTCCAATGTTCTGTGTGTGTCGTGGGGCTCAATGGGTGCCGTTCGGTCACTGTTTTCCTGGATGTCTTTTTCAGGTTTTACCATAGGTGTGCAGCAGCTCCACCCAGCCTTCATTCAGAGACCCTTTGGGTAAGTGGATGCATTTCTTAACAGTCGGTGGGAAATCAGACTGGCAAATCAGCTTCCTCGTTATTTAAAATGCGTGAAAAGAGCCTCAGCTCAGGCGTGGGGAGTCGCAGCAGCTGTTGTTAACGCTGGGAGTGCTCTATTTCTGGTGGAGGTTTCAGGAGTTCGGTGTTTCTCAGCTCTCACGTAACTGCCAGAGATCCCCCTTTATCCTCAGGAAGTCTCAGTCGCAGTGACCCGGCGCTGCTCTGCCCGCCTCAGGAATCCCCGACAATTCAGATGTGTGGAAAATAGTTTCTCGGTTGCAGTACTTGAGGTGTCAAAGCAATTAAGCAAATTCTGTTCTCGCGTTTCTCAAATAAGAGCTGCTTCCTCTGCGCCGTTTCCCACGTAGTAATGCTGGGGGTACAGTTTTATCCTGGAAAACAAACTGCATTGGAAACAAAGTCTGTTACTTAATGAAAGTAACACTGGGTCAAAAATTGATTTTGGACAGATGTTATACAAGGCTTGAATAGTCTGCAAAAGTGGGCTTTTGTCTGCTGCTTTCAATAGCTTATACCATCCCTGCTCGGTTAGAAAAGTCCTCTTTTTATACATCTAATAGGATCTGGCAGCTGCTCGGGAAAAGACAAGTGTGCTTCATGAGAACAATAGTGACTGTCATACTGCCTTCATTTAACTGTTTAATGATTGATGCCGTTCCTTTTTTACGCCATCTCAGAAAGTGAATATTGATAAGGTTTTTTATGATTATTTTCTAAGAGCATTAAGAAAGTCGTGCATTTTTTAAGGCTTTTGAGCACCTCTCTGTTGCGGTTTTTATGTGACCGACATAAATAGATGGGATTTTGGCCTTTGTCAACAGAAATATTTCATCCCTTCCCCGTTCTCTGTTCGTAGCGTTTCTTTTGCCTTTTTTGAGGGATGAGGGGGAAGAAGAAAACCGAGCTCACAACAAAACAGAAACTTTCACTCCTCTGCCCTCATGCCTGCAGTTGCCAACTGCCTGGGTAGTCTCATTCCAGTGAGTTTATGGGTGCAGGAGGCTGTGTTGTCACAATAGTGCACTCCCGGTGTATGAGCGTTGTGTACGGTTCAAACATGCCAGTTTTTGTAAGTGGGTACAGCTCCGTTGGAAGGACTTGAAGAACATCTGTCGTGAAACGAAGAGGAGGGGTTTTTTTGTGTGAGAGCCACAATAGCACAGATAGAGAAGCTGCTGTTCTTCAGGAGCGATGGGAGTATCAGCAGCTTCCGGAGCTTTGGACGTAGGCAGCACCTCTGAGATGTGAACACCAGAGGCTTTCCAAAGTGCACGAGAGCACACAATAGAGATGGATGATAAAGCCCGGCACGTTACGAGGGTTTTCATGCACACCGACAGATAAAAGCAAGCAGGCGAGGTGTGCAGGCAGGAGCTCACCCTGCTCCCCATGCAGGTGATCTGCTGTACCTGTGTGTGCCTCCCCGCAGCCCCGGCCCTGCAGCTGTGGAAAGGATGGCTTTTCTTTTTGAGCAGTTCACTTTTTAGCTTCGAATCCCGAAAAATGTGGGACCAAGTGAGTAGGTGTTCCCTGTGATCCAGGCGGCTGCTGTTCCAGTTCTTGGTTTCATCATTAAGCCAGCAGAGCCGCACTTAGTGCATGCAGCAGAGAGCACTATAAATTATTTATCAGTTGCCAAGAGACAGGAACCAGGAGACCCGAGGGGTGGGAGGGGAGGGAATTATATATCGTTATTTGCAAGCATCGGTAAACATGAATTTCATTGCATTCAGTCACCGCTGGAGCAGAATGGCTAGAAATGTGGGTTTGGCAGAACGTGGAGCCGTTCACCTGAGCACCACGGCTGGGGCTGCTCTGTGACTTCTGAGTGCAGCATCAGGTGCTCAGTCAAGCAGTGGGGCTTGGCTGGCAGTTTCCCCTTTGTGCTGTCAGTAGATCGGCAGAAACAGGAGCCTGCCTGGCTCCGCTCTCATATTCCCTTAAACTCACAATGTTCTTTGTCCTCTGTGGGATCTGAGGGTGGATGAAGAGTTTATTGGGGTCTGGCAGTCTTTGGAAGGGTGGCCAACTTTCTGTTGCCCATTTGCTGTCCGCACTGTGGAGTGAATCCTGGTCTTCCCCAAACAGAGCTCTCTGCTTTGCTGCACACGAGGTGTTGCAGGGTTCCCCCCCGGTACCTTCTGTCTCTGCAAAGTGCTTGCATCCAGGGATTGCCATACAGTTTCCAAGAGATGATTGTGCAAGCTGGATGTGGCAAGGAAGAAATGAATGAACAGCCCATGATCTGTGAGGCAGTTAGATAAGAGAAAACAAGCCACAGAATGCAGGTTTTTTGGTAAAACTTGAATGGAAACTATGATGAAAGTTACCCAAACATTAGCAAAGATTATTTATAAACCGAAGGCTTCCCCGCAGCCCCAGGGACCCAAATGCAGCTGTAAATATTGCCCAGGGTATGCGGAACAGAAAGAGAAACCACGAGGAGCCTCTCTCCTTCCTCCTGCTGTCCTGGCAGGGGAGGCACACGCACGGCAGACAGCACGGAGTCGGTAGTAAATCCTGTTTTGAAAGTGGTCTCTGGGCTGTCATAAGGGGAGATCTTAACAGTAATGTGAGGTGAGGGATGTGGCTGTGTCAGAGTGACTTGGAGATCTGGCTTCTGGGGTTAGGGAAGCAGCCCTGGGCCTGGGGGCTCAGTCTGTGGCTTGTAGGTTGCACTTGGCTTGGAGGCAGGTGGGAATGCCACGGCATTTGCCTGTGGTTACCATCTGGCATGGAGCAGTGTTTATGTGACCAGGGGATGGGAAGACTCTTCAGATGGAATTATGTCTTACTGCAGAAATGTCCCTTTAAAGAAATTCTGAGAAATATCTGAAGCACCTTTGGAAGCTGCTAGGAGTACCTGCATAGGCCACTTGGCCAGGAGCATTGGTGATGTGGCAGAGCTGCCTTGTGCCCTCATTGTGGTCCCCTTCTCCAAGACCTCCTCCTTGGGGGAGATTCAGGTTGGATATTAGGAAAGATTTCTCAGAGTGGTCAGGCACTGGCACAGGCTGCCCAGGGAAGTGGTGGAGTTGCCATCCCTGAGGCTATCAAGATGCACGTACATGTGGCACTGAGGGACATGGTTCAGTGGGGGTGGGTTGACAGTTGGACTCAGTAACCTTAGAGGTTTTTTCTAGCCATAATGATTCTGTGACCCCAATGCCCCAGGCTGGCTTGAGCCCTGCAGGGAGGGGGATTCCCTGGTTCTCCTCTTCCCAGCCTTGCTCTCAGCTCTGTATGCAGGCGGTGCATGGCAGCTGCATTCCTGTGGCTGTGCCTCAGCAAATGAGCTATCTGTGTGGGAGATCTACCAGTGGCTGAGTAAGTGACTGAGCTCTTGGAAACTTACAGCTGTCTCTTGCAGCAGTATCCAGCTCTTTCCATATCTGCACATGAGATGTTGCTCCAGAGACTTCAGCTCCCATCCTTCTCCAGTTGCTTATTTCGCTGGCCTGTGGTCCCGGGCAACACTGGAAATGGTTAAACCTCTGTGATTTTGGCATTTCATGCATTGGTCCTGCTGCAGCGGGAAGTGGAGGAGGTCCCTCTCTGTCCGCCCACCCTCCCTTGCAGCTGCTTATCCTTAAAACTTCTCTACTGGGTTAAAATTAAAAAGAAGCAAACTTTCATCTTCCACTGGTCATGCTGGCAGAGAGGCGCAGGCTGCCCTTGCTCTGTTCAGGCTGACAGCTGGCACCCCCAGCTCTGACTTCCACTGCACCACGTCCCAAAGCTGGCCTGCTGCGGGACCCCCGGCTGCTCTGCTGCTCCTGTGGGGAGGCTCACCCAGCACCTGTTGTGCGTCATGTGCCAATAACATGAAAGCTTTGGGGGGGGGGGG
>PPHD01022903.1:0-12658 GCA_002909625.1 Bambusicola thoracicus | reverse complement strand
CCTGTTGGTATGGTGATCTTTGTGCTGAGCGCAATTTGGTAATACCACTTTTCTATTTTAATAATGAAATGAAAGAAAATAGCCCATGAAATCATATGTATCTGAAAAACAAACAATCTAACATTTAAAGAAAGTCTGCTACCTGTTTTCTGCATTGCTTTCCTAAGTTTCTAGTCATTCCATAAAGCACTTAAATTATCACTTGGTTCTTTGAAACTACGTGGTTTCTGACTTTCAAAAGCAACATCCAGCTTTGAAAATAGCAGATGACATCAAAAGCAGGACTTCATAATCTTTGCAGAGTTGAAAGTATATGTATTTTCCATAGTCGTTTCTCTGTTTCAGATTCCCTCTTTCTAAGGCTCTGAGCTCTCCTATTTGATGCTCAGTTACGGCCAGATATCCACCAAGTCGACGTTCTTTCACATCTGTTCTTCTCAAGTATCCAGTTTTTTTTGTCCTGTTGTGAATGTACTTGGAATGTTCTGCTTGTTCTTGTACAACATTCCATGAAACAACCTTTCTATCTTCTTTTCCACCATGAACAACAGGAATAACAACAGTGACAGTTAAACATGTCCCCACATGTTCCCCACATCTATTAAATCTTCATGAGACAGACATTTCCTATAACTTTTCTGCCCAGTCAGTTGATGAGGATTTTGTACTATCCTGCATTAGCACAAGTAGCAGAAGGTGAGTCTTCTAGGCTCACAGTGTGACCAGTTAACAGCTACTGATCTAAAAACTGAAATACAGGATCCATCAAAAAATCCATTTTCTGTGCTTCTCATCATTCCTTCATTGAATTTTCTTTCATTCATTCATCTGGCCTTGTAATCAATTTATGTAATTAAGTTATATGAATCTAAGGCAGGAACCTGGGACCAGGCGGGTCTATAGCTGATGTAGCAGTTTACAGCCTCATTGAAATGAGTTACAGATGCTAGTCAAGAATTTTCAGTGAGCAACATTTTCTTATGAAGACACTTAAGTTCATAGAAGGAATACAAAATGATATAGGAAATGCGAGGCATTAGATAATAAAAATATTTTAGTATCAAAGTTGTTCCAGTTTTTCTAAAGGATACATAAAGCTCCTTAAGAAGACATGTGAAGCATTAGACAATAAACATGTTTTAATATTGAAGTTGTTCTAGTTTTTCAAGGAGATGTACAAAGCTCCTTAAAAAAGAATCTGCTTTATAATGTTGTTAGCTTCTAGAAACATCTTTTCTCTTTCTGATATACAAAATAATTCTGCTGTAATATTAGGAAAATAAACTCGCTAACGCTGGTATTGATTTTCTGCTCAATAAACCAGTGCTTTTCCAATTTTTCTTTTATCCCTGGATTGTCTCTTATTGACTGGAGAGAGGAACAAGATCCATCTATGTCTGTATTTAACGGAATCAGATGGCAAAAAGATTCTTTAGCTGGTACCATGATAGTAAAAGTGCTTTTTGCATTCAGTTTCAACATATAGTTTATTTGACCTAATTAAATGAAGAAAAGGCCATAATCGTAGGCTCCTTTAGCTTCCTGGTTTAGGCTTCGGATAGAGGTGGCTGAGGAAAGTTGTGATTGGTCCATGTAGGCCTGGGAGTGTTTTCCTACAGCTCTCTGGTTCTCTCAGATGCAGCTCATTGTGCCCACTTCTAAGTTCTGTGAACATCAAATGGGTATCTCCAAATGCAGCCACTCCAGATCTAACTCAAATGTGGTTTTCCTCCAGGAGTTCCTTTTCCCATCACCTCTGACTATTCCAGCCATGGACTCACCTCTGTGGCAGAATTAACGATCCCATTTCCTCTGCACATCAGAGCAGCACAGAAGCAAAGCAAGGGCTTAGCAATACCCATATACTAAAACAGCACTACATGATTGCCCAGCAACTGGAATCTGCTGCATTTTTAACTATTCCAGCTGATGAGCAATCACTTGAACATGCCATTGTAAATGCAAATATCTGCAAGACCTGCATAGATCAGGTGAACCTGTGGCCCTTGGCTTCCTTCAGCCTGTCACAGTACCATTACTCAGCACTGTTTGGCTCTGTGAAGCACAGAGAACTGCAGAACCATTGCAGGAGCTTGGACCTTCCCTATCAGTTGCCACGTTCATGGCTGGGTAGGGCCCCAATTACAAAAAACAGCACTGTCAGCAGCTGCATAAACTGAGTCAGTGCCATTCAGTTACAGCAGTCCTCACAGCAAACAGCAGTTCCCCAGTCATAAACATGGTAATCTGGGGCTGTTCCTCCACAGCCCTGTGCTGTGCATTGCGGCCCTTTTATCTTAGCCCTTCTAGCTAGGAAGCTTGGTAACCTATGGAGGGACACTGCAGAACAAATCATATTGTGTAGTGCAAGAACCTATGCAGAAAAGGCTTATTTGAAATGGAAAGAGTGGAACGGGCCTTTTGTACACTGTATTGCTTTCAAGGTGACTCTACCTGTCATAGGAATGATAGGCAAATAATGAGAAACGTATTCAGCTCAGAGTGGAGATGAAACACCCCACGTTTCAGGAAGGACACACCATCCTGCTCTGCTAAAACCAGATTTTGTGGTTTTGGTGAAACAGGGTCAGAAGATAGGTTTTGTGGAAAAGCATCTTGTGAAAAGCTGTGCTTGGTGTCTAGCTGGCTGCTGAAACACTTTATAATGCTTTCTGTTTCCTCTGTTCTTGGCTATTTCTCTCTACAAAATATAACATTTAAAAGCATTATTCTCTAAGAGAAATCAAATTAGTAAATTACTGCTTCTTCCTGTGTCTTAGCTTGCAGTTATCAGCCCAGTGGGGTTCTGCGTTAGAGATGGAAGCCATGAATCTATAATGCAGTAAAAAGACTTTATTCTCCTCTAGAGATTCAGTTAATGTTGTTGTTTGTAGAGTCCTGGAGTCAGGTAAGGTTTCTAAGGGAGGAAGTCTAGAACACTGGATTGATTATTTCATAGGCTGCGTTTCTTCTGGGTCATGTGGTTTTGTTTGTTTGCTTATTTGTTTGATTGCAGGGTTTGGGGGTGTTTATTTGTTTTTTTTTTTATTATTTTCTTGCATTTGTTGCAGGGCTTTAAGACTTCTTAATTGCACTTCTAGATCTAACAGTACTTCTTGGAAATTCTAGCGAGAAAGAGGAGAAATTTCACACGTGCCTTTCTCTGGGTGGGAAAATGCTGCAGAGGTACCTGGTGTATCCACTATGAAAATCCACATGAAGGCCATTTGCTCTTTATGCACTGGAGAACTGATCCAGTCCACTGTGGTGCTCAGAGATATGATTTAGCAGAGGTTTGTTAGAGTTAGGGTACTATGGTTAGGCTGCGGATGCACTTGATCATCTTTGAGGTCCTTTCCAACCTGAGTAATTCTATGATTCTATGCAGAGTTAAACTGGCTAAACAAAGCATAGCAAAAGTTGCTTGGGATTCAGCAACAGAGGGCCAATTTCGGTGACGATGAGGTGTATAAAAGCAAAGATTTTTAAAATATTAAACTCCTAGGGAAATATGCAGCAACACATTACATATAAATTATGGTCTACCTATTTGAAGATGAATTTCATTATGGCTGCAGAAAGAGACAAAATGTCATCAAGAAATATGATACTGCTTGTTTTTTCAGTGAATTAAGCATTAATACATAACAAATAACTTTCATATGACATCTTATAGAGTTTCATTTGGAATTTGGGAAGTACTTAGTAGCATTCTGTTTGTTTTCTGGTACGTGACACCATTGCACAAGGACAACCTATTTTCTGGTAGACACGTCCTAAAAGTGAGGATAATAATATAGAACAATCTATTTCCCAAAGCAAAGTAAGAGTGATTTGCAGCATTTGATCACCTTTCCCATTGCCGAAGTCAAAACTCAGAGTGAAAAACAGCAGGAAGAGCTGTTAGTTTGGGATAAGCAGGTTGTGTTTCCAGCTGAAGCAACCCGGAATGTTTCAGGCAGTGCTGGCTGCGTGACTCTGCACAGGAAAGCCTGCCATCTGCTGTGCCACCAGCAGCCCGGCTGCTCTGCTGCCTGCGGGCAGCAGCCCTCTGCTCTCTGTCTGGGAGAACTGAAATTAGAATGCCTGTGCTGGAAGGCGTGCAGAAATCCATAACGACTTAAGGCAAAGATTTTTATTCTCATGTTTTGGGTTTTTTTTAAGTGATAAACCAGGCTCACCTTCTCATCAAAGCTGGATATCAGATATGAATTACTGCTCCTTCACCTTTGCTTCATAGTGCCTTATGTTAAACAAACCCAGCAGTAGAACGTAGACTGACTCTGTTTAGTCTGATCCTACATAAGAGGATGCCTGGGTGAAAAAAGAAATGTATACCATTTTGAAGAGACTGTGAGTGAATTTCTAAGTGAAGTTCTACAAATAGCACCATGTGGCAGCGTGGGGCATTTGACAGATGTTTGGTTTCTGTGGAAAGTTAAATATGCTTATTGAGAGATTTGGCTCTATTTTTCCCCGTATGTGCGTGCAAATCGTTACCGAAACTCATATTTGTATGCTTTCTTGAAATGAAGTCCACTGGGATGTAAAAGAAAAGAAACTGTACACTTGTTAAAGCTTTTCACAAAGTGTTTTAATAAGGATGTAACAGCTTCCACATCAGCAATTTTTGAACTAAACAGAGCTGACACAGAGTCCACTGAAACGAACTAGGATTCCTTCTCTCATTTCAATGGGCTTTGAATCAGGCGGCTTTGAAATACTAAATTTATACATTCATTTAACAGTACCTAATTTTTGGTGAAAGAAACGCACAAAGTAGCCTCCTGCTTACTGCTGCTGAGCAAAGTTAAAGGTACCATTTCACACAAACCTGCAGTCCAACCACCACCGGCTGCTGGATGCTTCCACTGCCAGCCTCACCCTCAGCATGGCGTGCACTTCTACCAGCACAGGGCTACGGGTGTGCTGCTACCCAGGATTTTTTCCCAATCCCTTGCTTCAAACACTCAGCAGTTATAATTAATACCACCACAGCACTGAGCTGGAGAAGTGATTTGTCACAGCTACCGGGACTCCTGCCACTGCGTGATGTTGTTAATACAGGTGGTAGAAAACAAACTGACAGAGCTGCTTGTTTCAACATGGTTCGTCCTGATGTGTGCGGCTGGGATGAGGGGAGCAGGGAGAGAAGGGTTTGTTTAATCAGCTGTCATTTATCAAACAGTAAATCCTCATTTGTCTATGGGAAAAGTATTGTTTCATAGGAGGAAAAAAGGGGAAATTCAAGAGAGTTTTTTTCCGGGGAGAGACAATGTAGATGAAAGAATGAGAAAAAGTTACAACCTTTTTTCTCTGAAAAGAAGCCTTCTTGAGCATTGCCCCTTTTAAAAGCACTCTTGCAGGTAGCCACCACAGACATAAGTACACAGCATAAATTGCTTCAGAGAAACACGTTCACAGCACAGTGACAAGAATCAAAAAATCAAATAAAAAGACATCTGACACACTAAAACCAACACTTCTCAGAAATGAAACATTCTGAAGCTCTGGGCCAGTATATTACATTGGCAACTTATGAAACCCATTTTATCTCTTTTTAGTGCAACAGAAGAAACTGGAGCTAGGGTAATAGCTATTGTCAAACAGCTACTTTTCTGTCAAGTATTTAGGAGCCTGTTGGAGATTTTGAACAAAATCCCCTTTTTCCATGTCAGTTAAAGTGACTTTGTGGCCACTCAGGTCATTGAAAACTGTCTCAGTCCCTTCATCACTGTTTCATGGCCAGCGGAGCAGTGCAAGACAATAACTTCACAGTCTAGTGCTCCCCTTAAACTTTATTACTTGCACACTCCGTCACAGGGAGGAACACATTCACACCTCTCCCAGTCCAAGTCTTCCTCCTGCCCCCAGCTCAGCTCTGTCCCCGTGGGTCATGGACCCATCACCTCCTGTTTCTGGCGTCCTGATGTGAGCTCTGAGGCACTGCAACAATCAGGTTCCTTTCTGAAGAGCTTTTCTGCTTTGCTGCCTCTGATCGCAGCACAGAGCCTGAGCTCCAGGGAGGTGGGAGCTGTCTGCAGAGCAAAAGCTGCTCCTTTTCTTGGGGCCTTTTTGATCCCTTCTTTTTTTTTTTCCCCATGGGGAGGCAGGGAGAGGCTGCTTTCTGGGAGAGGGCAGATGTGTTCAGGAGGGACCTTTCCTAGCATTTCTGCTCTCTGACTGGAAGTTGCCTACCCATGGATGCTCAGCAGGTTTGCTGCTGGTCAAGGGGCTCTGAGCTTGACCTGAGGCAGGCTCTGCTTGGTGGCAGGGGGTCCCACCAGCTAAAGGAAGGAGAGGGGACCTGTACAAAAGGGGAGAGTTTTTGTTGGACCTGCTTGTCAGACAGACAGGGCTAGCAGAGCCTGGCTGCCAGATCCTATGCATGGCAGTTTACTAAGGGGGTGTCAAAGCATCAGCAAATGCACCCAGTTTCAAAGGAGGCAAGGGGAATGGGGCAGCACACCGAGGACGTGGGGTTTTCTTTGCTTCCTCTTCTGCCAAACACCACTGTCAGTGGGCTGGATCAAAACCCCCTCCCTCCCAGCCTCCCCATGCCACAGCCTGGCCCCGCTCACCCTCCTGCTGGGGGGTAGTGGGGCAGGGGGCAAGAATGCTTCCTCAGAGTGTAGTAATCCTGGAGGTGCACGTGCCGTTCCTATACATGCTCCCTGACTCCAAGTTGTCCGGGGGAAAGTCCTCCACGCTGTATGCCCTGCTCTTGAGGGCAGTGGCATAGTAGTCGATGGGTTCCTCTGGAGCATTGTCCATCCAGCTGAGGCAGAGCAGTCTCTGGAAGGACCGCTTGAAATTGTCTGAGAGAAAGCCATAGAGGATGGGGTTGGCACAGCTATTGGCATAGCCCAAGATGACGGAGAGCTGGCTGATGGTGGCGTCATCCTGCTCTACAAAGACATTGACCAGCTGCACAATGTAGAAGGGCATCCAACAGATGACAAAGACCATCACCACCATCATGACCATGAGGGTGATCTTGCGCTCCGAGCGTTTGCGTTGCTGCCAGCCAGCCTTCAGAGCCACCATGCGCATCTTGGCAATGATGAGGATGTAGCAGAGGCAGATGGCCACTACTGGCAGCAAGAAGCCCATCAGAAAGGTGTAGACCACAAAGACCACCAACCACCTCTGAGTGGGCTCCGGCATGAGCATGTTGCAAGCCACCGTTCCATCACTGTTGGCCGCTGTGTTGGAGAAGATGATGATGGGCAGGATGATGAGGATGGAAAGCACCCAGACACCGAGGTTGACCATCTTAGCCACGGTGGGCCGGCGGTACCTGGCCGCCTTGATGGGGTGCACCACGGCGATGTAGCGGTCCACGCTGAGCACAGTCAGGCAGTAGATACTGGTGAACATGTTGATGGCATCCACGCTGAGCACCAGGCGGCAGAGCAGAGAGCCAAAGGGCCAGTGGTGCAGCAGGGTGGAGGTGACCAGGAAGGGGACGCTAAGCATCAGCAGCTCATCCGCGATGGCCAAGTTAAGGATGTAGATGTTGGTGGCCGTCTTCATCTTGGCGTAGCGTAGGATCACGTAGATGACCATGGAGTTTCCACACAGCCCCACCAGGCACACCACAGAGTAGATGAAAGAGATGAGGATGGCGCTGCCCTGGGACTCGCTCAGGGTGCTGTTCGGGGCACCAGAGGAGTTCCTGCCGCCCGAGTCCATGCCCCTCGCCGCCGCCTCCTCCAAGGCGCCGCTGGCTCCGCTGTGGCTGCCGCCGCTGTGGCTGCCTGCACCGCCCGGGAGCCTGGTGCAGGTGCCATCGGGGAGCATACCCTGCCCGGACGTCCCCGCTCCGGCTCAGCACGGCTGGCTCCGGCCGCTCGCCGGGCGCAGCATCGCGGCGGGCTCCATGCGGGCTCCCTCCGGCGCGGTGCTCCGGGCGCGGGGACGGACGGAGGCAGCCGCCGGCGCCGCTCGCTCCGAGCTCAGGAATCGCTGCTCCCCGGCTGGTGAATGATTAATAGGCAGCGGCGCGTCACCGGCTACGAAAGGAGGAGGGAAAGAAGAAAATGCGGGAGGAGACGTTTTAGTGGGTGTCCCTCCCCACCTCCCGCCTCCCCGCCCCCATCCCGGCTGCTCGCACTGCCCCTGCCCTACGCTGTATTGCCTCCTTTCATCCTGAGCTGCTCTCCTGCTCTTCAGTGGCTCCAACGAAGCCAGCATCTCCTCCTGCGCCTCCGTGCTCCATGGCATCTTGGTCCGGGGGCACCCTGAGCAGAAGGACCATGCTTCCCACTCTAGAACAAAAGCCTGGGTCGAGGGTGGGGGGGCAGTTTTCATCCTCACACAGCTGCTGCATTCTCCTCTCCCTGCACCGTCCACGTTGCCCACTCCACAGAGCTGCCACCACGCACGGCACTGAATACATATTCCACAACCTGGGGCTGTGCACTGCCTGGAACCTGCAATGCCTGCACCTCCCACCATCACACAGCTCCATGCTCTCCACCTCGTTCTATCTCACTTCCATCGTCAGACATAACATGTAAGTGGCATCCAATACTTCACAGTCCGTTCTCCATGTTATGTCCCGAACCCTGTCCCATTCTCACACCCTGGTACACCTTCTGGCTCTGAACACCAATGCTACCCATTGCTATCTGCACCATGATGGTGCCAGGAACATCCCAGCTATGCTGCCACACAACACCATCTGTCCACTCTTCTGTCCCCTCACATACTGCTTCCGTTCACGGTATCGCTTCAAATGGAACCATCACATGCTAAATCACCACTGCTACACACACACGCACACCCCTTAATACTGCACTTAAAACATATGCATATCTCTGACAGGGATGTGCAGCCACAAACTGCTTCTACACGCTGACCCATACTGTGCTGTTTCGTACATGCAACCCGATCCTAGACAAATGCAATCAAAACCAATTGCTACTCATGCTGTCTTGCCCAGTCAGACACTGATTCCTCATGCACCTCATCCACGCCACCAACTCCAAACACACTGACACCAGCAGCATGCCCTAGAACTGCATTTCAGCACTCTGGGCAAATGCTGGTCACCTTCACATCCACACCTCCTTCCAGTCATTAGGTCTCTTTGCCCCATACATGCAGTCATTCCACGCAGTCTGATGCTATATTTACATGTAACCATTTTGCCAGCTTCCAAACACAACCACCAACTGCCTGTTGTGTATGAACCAGACAGAGTTACTCACTGACACGTGCACCATATTTGCTTACTGAATCAACACTCCCTCAGCACATCTATATGCAAAAGAGAAAAACAAAACTAATATCTGCTTATTCTATTGCAGCTACTCGTATGTGTGAGCATATCTCACCTTTATGGAGACCTTCACATGAACTCACCTATGAGTACTGCCTATTTTTCCAAGAACAGCAGGTCCATGCCACATAAATATCACCACAATGCTTATGCCCCTCACATCACTATGCTCAGCATCACACATGCGTCCTTGCTATCTACTCTTTTTACTGTGCATACCCATCACCTCCTACAGTTCACAAATCCCATTATCACTGTCTCCCCACCCTCACAGTTATACATATTATCACTACCCACCACTTTAATATGCAGATACACACTATCGGTTCGTTATAACCCAGTATCACCGGTAGTTATTTCAACACACAAATGTGATCTTGCTGATTGTATGATTTTCCTCATGTCAGTCATCACTTCCAAGCTATATACACCTTGATGCAGCAAAGGAACAAATGTGTGCTCTTTGCACCTTGTCATAGGCATTATGTTTAACAAATGCACCCTTCTGCAGATGCCTTAAGCAAGCCATTTCCTTTTCTCCTGTGACCAAAAAGAAAAGAGAATAAGGATCTATATACAATTTTACCCAGAAATTTAACAGTTTAAGATAAAAAACAAACAAAGTTAAAAAAAAAACAACCCCAAAATGAAATAATAATAATAATAAAAACCAGCAAACAAACCCCCAGTTGCACATAGTTCTATTTGAACTATATTCTCTGTGGCTTTTGGTCATCTTGAGTTCTTTCTGTGCTTATGTTGAAATATAGAAATGCCTTTACTGAGTCACTTTGGCAAATGATATCAGCACTCTAAGGACCATCACTGTATATGACTGTGTTAGCTACATGTTAGAGCACCTGGGGATGTCATGCACATTTTCTTGAAAAAGTTTACCCATACAATTTGGGTTTCAGATGTTGTATATTCTCATGTGTTAGCATCAGAACTTCCAGTATACAACAAAAAGGTTTATATTTAACTACACCATTCAGAATCTTTATTTGCAGTATCTCACATCTCCACAATTACATAAATTCAGCTGGAGAATGATAGTCATTAAAATTTATATTCTGGGAGAATGTGAATCAGCTTTCAGTCACTGACGTGAGGAGGAGCTTAAGTAAATAACTGCAAACCCATCAGCAAGAACATCTGGTTGATTGCAGCACTTCAGTCTTTTTGAAAACTTATAGTTCAACTATAATCCAATTTTTGTTTATGTGAGCATTTCTTTTAAGGAATATTTACGTACAGAGTGTTTTCTTAAAGGATTTCCTTGTTTCTTATTGTTATAAATTGGCATTTAACGGTAGTTTCACTGTGAATCTGAATGCTTTTGTATTGTTCTCTGTGAAGAGAAGAGCAAAAAGGACTGATTTTGAGACTGATAGCAATGTCATCAGCACAAAATACAAGTTCTTGTCTGCATTGCCCTCCATTGCATCCGCATATGTATAAACAGTCACTCATGGAGGTATTTTAGACACTTTCTTCATGATATGGCCCATTTTAATCAGTGCAAGCAGTTGGCTAGGCCCTGCACCAGATGATCAGTAAAAACTGTTCTGTGAAGATAAATTTGGTCAGTGTTCTTTCTTTCTTACTGCAGAGATTCAAAATCAGTTACCTGTAAACTGTTATTCCTGCAAAGGTACAAACCTCATTAGGCATCGTATACATACCTGTTTGATGCATATGCCCAGAGAAACAAAATATTATTGTAGTCATCATTATAATGAAGTGTCCTGTGCACAATTTATAACACTTCAGGATTTCTCTGTCTCCATTAACTGCAGCTTTCCACAGATAGGGAAAATTACATTTGCTTTAGAGAATGCTGCCATTTTCCAAAGAGAAGTTGTTTGATTGCCTGCCTTGTCATTTGAACCAATTTCTCTACCACAATGCATATATTTTACTGATAAATTCTAGATCTTTACCAACATTCAGTCTTCTACTGCTCATGATTCAAAAGCGGATATTTCAAACCTTAACTACGTGATAAAGGAACAGCACTTGAATAGAAATAATGTATTTTATTATCCAAATGATGATATAATACCATTATAAATATCAGCATTGGCTCATTTCAGCCTCAAGAAATGAAAGAAATAGATGACAGTCGAAATATCTTGTAAAGAAGAAATTCTGATACATATAAACTCTAAATGGGAACATGCTTAGATTTTTTTTCATGGTTGTATTTTTAACCTAAGGATTTCACTGTAATGAATAGACTAGTGGTCTCAGTTTGTGATTATAAAGGTCCTGCCACAAAAAGGGGAAAGGCGGCTTGACCATCTCAACACAGGCTGTGGGTCTGCCCAGGATGCATGCAGATGTATTTCAGTACATCTTTTTTTTTTATTTAGCAAGACTTGTCTTCCCTGGCAGAGTGAAAAATGAATTACCTCCAGAAAATCTCACTTCTGGGCCATGCTGGGCAGCCTAGACCTTATGCTTAGCCCATGCCAAGGGCTAGAGTTGGGGTTAAGAAAGACAGGAACGAAGTCTGTAGCAGTCAGTGCAGATGCAAGGTGAAAGGACAAATGATGAAGGAGTCTGCACATGGTCATTCCTTTGGGTTGTGGCTAGGCATCTCAGGTACAGCTCATCCCATGCCTACGCTTATGTTTAGGGACAGGAGAGAGAAATCATACAAACAGAATCACACAGAATTGTAGGGGTTGGAAGGGATCACTGGAAATCAAGTCCAACGCCCCTGCTAGAGCTAAATTAGCTGGCATACATACTTCTTAGTCTGATTTGTTAATGGAAGGTAATTTTGAAGAGATGGGCAACAAAAATCAAACAGACTGAATAAATCACAGCCACATCACCTTGTGGTTTGAACTCCAGACAAGTACATTCACTTCTGTAGTAGCTGATAGAGTGCTTCCTGCTCTGAAATTTGTAGAATAATAGAATCACTTGACTTGGATGGGACCTTTTTAAAGATTGTGTAGTCAAACTACCCTGCAATGAATGAGGACATCTACAGCTAGATCAGGCTGCTCAGAACCCATCCAGCCTGACCTTGAATGTCAAAGTCTCCCACCTGGAAGGACCCTACAAATGGCTCACAAGGCAGATACGTTTTCCGTCAATTGAGATATATTTCACCTAGTGTTACCATGCCTGGTTGTTGTGAGAAGAGTAAAGGAAGCAGTCAAGACACTAAAAAGTAAACTTAAGATATAGTATTATATATTTTAAAACCTGGGAAATATATGAATAATTTTCATCAATATCCTTCAAATTTTCATTGCTGTAGTGGTACAGTAGGCTGCGAAATACCTCCAATTTTTATATGCTATGAAAATTCAGGAAATTCCAAATAATTTTGGTAGACTGAGTCATTTTGATGAG
>PPHD01022902.1:0-12658 GCA_002909625.1 Bambusicola thoracicus | reverse complement strand
AAATTCATTGGTGCTTCAAAAAATAGTCTGCCATCAAATCACGTTTTCCTCTTGAATTTAAATTAACACAACAGTTTTATTTCTTGAACTGATAAAGGAAACCTTGAAGCATCACTTCAAGAAGCATCACTGTTCACATAACTGAGATTCTGAGCACACACTCATTTGTGTAGACAATGTGATAAATGCAGATAGCCACATCTTTACATATGTAAGTCATTACAGGATCTGGTTCTAATACTACTGAGTATATAAAACTGCACCACTGCCAACTGAAATGCAAATGACAATAGCAAGCTGTGTATACTGTTTTAGAATATATATAAAAATTTATCTCTGTATTTGCTAAGTTAGACAGGAAAGAAATCTGCTCCTTTATCTGCAGCCTTATTTACAGATTTCCCATGAAATTACTGCCAGAAACTACAAAGTTCACATTAAATTTCTGTGAAGGTGTTTCTGGATATAGTCCTCTCTGTCCATGACACCATATATCAAGTACTACTGTAAATGTATGCACTGTAAGCAATGCTTTCAACGACATCAAATTAAATAAGAGAAAAGGCCTCAAACTATTTTGTGACTCATACATTTTTTCTTTTACCAGTTTCGAGCCTTTTCATGAATGCACAGCACACTATATGCTCCAGGACTAGAATAATTGTTTTAACTCCCCCTTTTTGTTTTTGTGTAAATGAAAGGAAGTTATTGCATAAAAGAAGAGACAGTGTATAAAACTACCAAAGCTGTCTTTTGGAAAAGCAAATCCCTCACTATCTCCCAAGGGAATTATATGAAAAGCTCATGCAAACAGAATGTGTATATTTTTATGACTCAAGCTATGAAGTTATAGCCACATGTGGCATTTCATTTTGTATTCACTATCAACTACAACTGCTCCTCTTTCCATCTAATCTTTCATCTCTGTAGCTGTTCTTCAAAACCTCATTAGATTAATAGGTCACTAAAACATTGTTTGATCATATCTCTCAGCCACCTTCATCAACTTATGAGTCAACCCTGAGACATACAAAAGCAAGATCAGCTTTGCACTCACTTCCTCTACAGTATTTTAAATACTTAATGCTAAGAAAATACCTATTTCTTCCCAACTTCTCTTCTGTGTCACAATGTAGTAAGCATTTTAATTCAAGGATAATATAAAAAAAAAAGAAAAAACTACTCAGATTTAAAACTCATCTGACTGACAGATCACAAAATCAAACATCTAATGTATAGGACTGTTGGAGAACACGCAATAGAAAGAATAGCCAAGAGAAGCCCGGATTGGGCTACTGGAATCTCATGATGCCAAACCAAACCTGGCTAAAAAGAGGTTGTATTTCATTTTTAGATTATACAGAAACTATTGCAAATGTTCAAAACAGTCAATTAGAAACAGTGGAATTTTCTTAGTAATTTGTGAAGCTAATTACTTGATACACTGAGAAATCTAAGCTATAAAGAATACCATAGTCAAATCAATGTTAATAAGAAAAGTTTTGGTGATTTTTTTCCCCCAGTTTTATTGTTCCATGCAGGTACACAATAGTATTCTGCAAAATTGATTTTCTATGGAAAAGTTCCCCTGTTAAGCATTGTATTCATCATATTGGAAACCAATGAGTGTTTTAAAAAGAACTAATAAATAGCTCAAACAATCTTAGCAAAGTTCTTTCCCCTACAGAGTTAAACTCAGGCTTAAACTGAATGGTGAAGTGGGTCAGTGATCCAACACTTGAGTTACTTATACAATGGCCTCCTGCGAGGCACAGTGTTTTCCATGAAGTTATTTAGAGTTGACAAGCCATATCACCTCCTAGGAGATGGATAAGACTGTGTGTTGTAGATTTCATAATTCTGCAAAAAACATTATGGGCTTTTTATTATCATTGATCTATGCATATAGCTCCTGTTCAGGTCCATAACAGCTTTATTTGCGGATCAAAGAAAATAGATACTAATACAGTACAATTCTAATATATCATGTACAAACAACTTAAAAACATCCACAAAACTGAAGTCATGCTTTTTATAAAAGGTACGTTTTCTAATCAAGTGTCAGAGCTCTGATTTCAGCAAAAGGCTCTGATTACCCTGACCAGTCTGTAATCATCATTTTCCATAAAACTTTTCTGCAAACACTTTCCCAACATTTCCCAAAGGGTTGACTTCAGCATCACTTCTCATCTGGAAGAACCATGTATGTTTTTTATCCATATATTTTGAAAAAGTGAGAAAAAGATGTGAAAAGCTGAGATCTCAACGCACACAAACCCTACATTTTGGCTCCACTCTTTGGTTCAGTGACTGTATTTAAGCTCAGGCCTTGGTCCGTATCTGTGTCATACCATAGTTACACTGCACTTGGTCTTGTGCCATACCCTGACCTCTTCACTACAGACTGTCTGGTGATGAGCAGGCTGTGGCTGACCCTGGACCTGTTTTGCTCTTCTTGTTTGGTTACTGTGGGACAGCACCCTTCAACTAAGTTCTTGCTGTCAGCCTAAGCTCCCAGTTCAAATTTCCTTGAGAAGCTGCTCACTCCTGCTTTTCCCTGCTGTCAAAGTGCCTTACCAAAATTCAAGTACATACGGACAAGGGACAGCTCTAATGACAGGGTTCCCACATGAAAACTCCTACTTACTTTCATCTCAGTACACTGAGGGCAATCAAAAGTTTTAGCACCTTTTTGGAGAGGCTGTGAACCTTATTAAGCAGCATTCAGAAAAACTGTATTATCTAGTACTGTAAGAGAATGTGCTGTGAATTAGTACTATTCACTGAAGAGGAAAAGACCTTGAAATATTTTTTGCCCTAGCATTCTAAGAATTGCTTATAGATGTCCATTAATCAATTATATTAATTGGAGCGCCTCTCCTATCTCATAGGAAACATTTAAGTTCTCTTTGACTCTTTCATACTTTCTTTGAAATCTTGGCCAGGCGGCAGGACCAGGTGCCATCACTCTACATGATGAAATAGCTTTACAGATTTCCATATTAACAGTACAATGATAATTTCCCAGAGTATCTCATTCTGTCAGCTGGACTCCAAAGTCATCGAAAAAGCTGTACTTCTACCACTGAGGTTTCTTTTTCTTCATCTAGGAAAGACGTCCCCTGCCTGCACACTCCTATATCTTGAAGGCTGGTTTAAGGCAGGTCCATAAACAAAGCACACCGTCAAGATCCTACCTCCTGGCAATCCTAGTGATGGCTTTAGTGTTAGCAAAAAAGAACTGCTTTCCTGATGGAGATGACATGAACATCAGAAATTTAGCATTTTTGCTTATAAAAGCCTAGTGAAGAAGACAGGGAGGATCATACAGTTCTGGTGGAGGGAAATTCTGCAGTGTCTCTGAGAACTTGCACTGGCTTTAGCAAAACAAAGAGCGTTCTGAAGGACAGAGAGGTCTTCTAAGTGGAGAGACACTCCTCAGGTTTGTATGATGTGAGGGGTCTGAGCTACCCATCGGCTCTCTTCCCAGGATGGTGAGCTGATCATCAGGTTGCAAGCAAGGTCCCAAATATTAAGTATTATGTTTTAAGCTGAAATGGGACACAGAACAGAATACAAATACTATCGAACCAACAAGTAATGGGGATGAAAATTGGAAACAGAGGTAGATTCCTTGCTTGCAGAGTGAAAAAAATTTGGACTGTGCTTTCCTTTTGTGCTGTTTCAAAATCATGGATGTAGAAGATACAAGTGCCCAATAGCTATTTTTTTTCCCCTTGTTCTTTTAGAAATCAATTTGGCTACAGAAGGCTCTGTTTAATTAGATCCTGGTCTCCCTGCAAAAATTCACTTATTTCGTTAAAATGATTCAACTTCAACACCTGTCAATAGCATGGTTGTAACTTTCTTTTCTGAGATGGAAGAGGTGGTATTAAGTTCTAGATATTCAGAAAGAAAAGGAGGGTAAAACTATAGTTTCAAAAGCAAATACTCTTGAAGTTCATCTTATAACGCATCATACATAAGATCTTCGCACAAACCACTTGGGCATCATATAATAGATAGTACCTTGCTGATCTTCCTCAATGACAGCAGTAAGCCAATGAATTGTCTGAAGACATGAAGATGTCACATACAATTGGAAATTATTAAATTATAGTCTCGCGGAGATGTCTGACCCTCCACGTGCATTTCTAATTAGGTACGCAACATCAAAAAATAAAAATATTTCACGTACTCATATTGAATATTTCCTAATGGTGCACACAAATGTCACTCCATTCACTGCACTGCCTTATGCAAACCACATTCTGAGCAAGCTAGTTCTCTCTTTTCTGTAGATCAATGATATGCTGAGGGGAACTGATTATACCCTATTTCCTTTATTCACCTAGGGCAAATGTGCTCTAAATTGACACAAGTTTCACTGAATGCAATATCAAAATTCAGCATTGGCACAGACTAAAGCAGGTGTGATGAAGTGGAGTCATAGTTCCAGTGTTTTGGTTAGTTTTCAATACATAAATTCTTTAAATATAAAACCAAGAAAAGCCCAAGGAAAAAATGCTTTAAAAAACATTATCCAAAGAACAATCAAAGAAAGAGTACTTATTAAGACTAATTACTTAAAAGCATTTGCCTGTAACTGCTTTTAGTTTATCTTTCTTTTTCCTATATTTTAACAAATATTAAGCTTAATATATGCTAAATACTCCTATATTGTCCCTCCCTTGCTATCACAGAGGCTCTAGTTGAAGTTTTACTTTAAGACTGCAGCAATTAACTGTGTTATGGAAAGAAAAAGAAAACAAAAACCAACACAAATCCTTTTCTGTAATTCACAGGGCCAAGAAATCTTTTTCTGTTGTTATTTTTTGTTTGTTTAAATGATATAAATTAATTTTAAATTCTCAGTTTTTCATTAAACAGCTCATGTACAAGGTTGATGCTGAGGTTTTGCTCAACTGGAACAAATCTGGGGAAGGACATTTCAAGCTTGCTTTCAAGATCCTCCTAAAACTGAAGAATGAAAAACTGTCTCACAAACTGGGGCAAGGGTTTTCCTTTCCAGTCTCTTCTCTGTGACTTTACATTTGATATTAGAAGCCAAGATTTTTTCTTTCTTCTCTCAAAACATGTCCGAAAATTACATGTACAGCACTGGGAAGCTTCTAACATTTTAAACAATGATTTAGCATCCTGTGGAGAACTTCTAATCATCTTTGTGGATTCAGACTGGTAGCATCCCTGGGGCTCAATAATCAGTACTTTATTATCTATGATTAGTATGCCACAACTGGAAATTTATTAGTCATTATATTAATTTCAGTGTAGTAAAATGCTTAATTTTTGGCCAGGCACTTGGATGAACTAATTGATTTGTCTGCTACAGTTGTAAAAATTTGAAGGAAGTCTAGAGGAGCTTCCTGGCAACAGAGACAAATATGTTAGAATCCTGTAGTAATAAAGTAACACATACACTAATACTCCTTCTAGCTGGGATTTGGTCTTTTATTTTTCTTTTGCAAATACGAGGTAGTCGTGTTCTCATGACTCTTCCCATAATCATTCCTTTTTTTCCCTTTCTCTTGTACTCAAACTTAACCCAATGGTTAAAATAAACAGCTCTTCAGAAACAAGGAAATATTTACTATGTCAGATCTTCCCACACAAAGTTATCAACTGGATACGAATAGACTCATTCTCCACATGCTCCAATAATAGCCTAACTTTGCCTACACAAAGCTGATTGTTTCTCATGCTTGTGCCTGTAAAAATTGATAAAGGGACTCCAAATTCACTTCATATTTCACGTCTCTTACAATCAGATTTATTTATTTATTCAGTTGGCTGTTTTCCTGTTGATGTTTTGGAATGATAATTATTTTGTATGCTTTCAAATGGGCACATGCTCTTTTAACAGTGGTTGTTTCCAGAACAAGACACAGTAACTAAGTTTCATTATCACAGCCAACAACAATTCCTTGTTATTCCAAGCTGAATCTTCTCTAGTTAGCTTCCTATTCATGATGTCTGTCTTTGACATAAGTAGACTCAATTCCTCTCAATTGTGCAATTCCTTGGTTTTGCTTTATTCTATACAAATGAGATTTGCCTTCCTCCTGTGGCCTGATCAGCTCCACAAAATTGTTTCTGAAGTGTTACACAGGTTTCTTTCCACTCAAGGACTTGATTTTTAATCTGTACCTGCTTCTCTTCAATAATTCGATCTGTCAACATTCGCCTAATTTCATTTATATGCTGATGACAAGGAGATTGATGCTATAAAATTAGCCCTTAATATTTCTTCTGCCACATCAGTGCTGCTTGCTTGCCAAGCAGATGACAAAGCTTGGATGTTTAAAAATTTCATACAATTTATCGCCTCCAAAATATACGTTGCTTGAGGGGAAATAGACACCACTTTAAATCACTGTTCTTTTTTAAGTCTGCCATTGTGTGATCACTATAAAGCATTCTGTAATAGACAGCACTGAGACTCCCAGATCTTCTAGCACTGAAATCATACATAAGTTTTTATCCATCAAACACTGTTGGCAACAAAGAGTTACTAGCCTTCTAATTCAGTATAATATACAGCCAGTATCAATGTTCAGCATAGCCACCGGCAGTTTCTACCTGGAGAAACTTTGCTACTCTGCCACAGTCTTCAGAAAATGCACAGACTTAATTTCCAACCTTCTTAACATCTACAGTACTTTCTGAAAATATATGAGAATTTACAGTTCTAGCTGAAGGAAGATCAGCTCATGATGGGTTCTCATCTCTTGTTACAAGAAAGGAACAGTGTATTCAGATTGTCTACTATGAAAAAGCACGTGTTTTTCATGTATGAAGTTTCTAGCATTCTCACATAAGGTCTATTGATTTCTTGAGGAGATACCACATTAATTTCTAGATGAGATTTTTTAGGTATGTTAGGAGATTTTATATTTGCTATTAACATGTCACAAGAATTATTTTCCTTTCTAACTTTGAGTCACAGGTTTTTAAGAAAATCTTTTTCTAGTAGCAAGATTTAAAATTCCTGAATGATTTCCAAATCAGGCAAAATTTTTCTAGATTTATGATTATTTTCATTGCCTCTATGTTCTATAAATATGCACAACAAAATAAATTTGTTCAAACTTTAAAAAAACAATTGCACTATAGGAATGCTTTAGCAACATATTTCTTATTGTGCTTCTTACTTCATTCTCCCACTAGTCATCCAGTTCCTTTTGCTCATTTTCACAGTGCTGCAAAATCACAGAACTGTACATTGTTGAAAGAGAGCTCTGGGGATCATCAAGTCCAACCCCCCTGCTGAAGTAGGTTCCCTACATTAGGTTGCACAGGAAAGTTTCCAGGCAGGTCTTGAATATCTCCAGAGGAAACTCCACGTCCCTGGGCAGCCTGTTCCAGCACTCAGTCACTCACACAGTAAAGGGGTTTTTCTTTGTGTTTGTAAGGATCTTCCTGTGTTCCAGTTTGTGACCATAGCCCCCCATCCTGTCATTGTACACCACTGGAAAGAGTCTAGTCCCATTCACTTGACACCCCAACTTTAAATATTTATAAATAATGATGAGAAGAGAAGGCTGAGAGGGGATCTCCAGGCTGAATGGTCTAAGGTTTCTTAACCTTTCCTTGTACAGAAGATATTCCACTCATCACCTCTGTGGCCCTCTGCTGGACTCTCCCTAGAAGTTTCCTGTCTTTTTGAACTGGGGAACCCAGAAGTGGATGCAGAACTCTAAATGTGGCCTCACCAGAGCAGAGTAGAGCGGAGAGGACCACCTCTCTCAATCTGTTGGCCACACTCTTTTCAATGCACCCAGAAAACCACTGGCCTTGGCCACAAGGGCACGCTGCTGGCTCATAGCCAATCTGTTGTTCTTAATCTAGCTGGGAATGAGGAAAAAAAAAATAATAATAATAAAAAAATCAACCCTTAAGGTAAATTCTCATATCCCACTGACAGATGCATTGATTTTCTCCATGTCACAGGGAGAGATTCCTGTTCAGACAGTCTGATGGTGGCAGATTGCCAGCCTGCAGTGGCACTCTGGCTGGTAGGTCAGCAGAGCGGTGTTAAAAATGATACAAATGCTGCCCTTCTTCTTCAGAGGTGATAAGGATGTCAGCTGGCTCAGGATTTCAACAGAAAGATTGTCTGGGTCAAACCCACAGCTATAACTAGACCCTTGACTGTAAGACTTTGGGATAAAGCCAACAGACTATGGAAATCTGCTTACGTGCCATTATGGAAAGAAGCTGGGATCTCCAGAAACACAGGTGAAACTACTTTCATGCAATAGACCTAGATGACAAACTTTCCATGAAAAACACATAAAAATGTTTTACATGGATACGTGTGGACTTTGTTCTTAACAGGAAAATGTAGTAATTTCAGCATCACAGGATTTATCTTTACAGTAGTTTTGGACCATCCACAGTCTTAATTCAATCATGGGCAGTTTAGAACTACTTAGGAGCCTGATAGGCTTGAAAGAGGGACCAGACAGCTGAGAGAGGTTTTTCCCCATACTCCTAGAGGAAAATAATTCACTACTGTCTTATCACTTGTTCATTTTAAAATTTTGATTTCAGAGTTACAAGCTTTTAGTTTTTAAATTAGAGATAATGATTTTTTAATTTTTTTTTTAAAGATAATGAAAAATATGCGTTCACTTAAAGGAAGATTTGACAGAAATTTTCCCTCATCTGGAGCTAGTAATCCCTTTGATCAAAGTACTTCTTGTCAATACAAGTAATACAAACCCATTTTTGGGATTCGATACCAGGGCACCTGCTCTTCACTTTTCTATTTGCTTGACTGTTAAGCCTAATGCTTGTTAATTTTATTTGTAACATATTGAACCAGTTTCACTGGCGTGCTTTGCTTTGCTTGTTTGTACCTCTTCATTTATGCACAACAAGCTTGAACTGATTTTAGCCAGCTGATTAAGGTGATTGGCATCAATGGAGCACTGCAAAACAGAATGCACCAGTAAATGCAGCCTTTCTTAAAAAAATAAAGCCAGGTCATGATCTCCTCTCTATTACTCTAATCAGGTTAAAGAAAAATATATTATTCTTAACTTTAAATACAGAGAAGCTCTCTGATCTAATTGTGCCCTTCTGTAAGCATGGAAATATATATCTATTTGAATTAAGTTTCAGTCAATTTGGCATATTCTTGTCAATTTCTATATTTATGTCTCTACATATCAAATTCAGGTGTCAGTATATCAAACCATCAAAGTGTGTGTATAGATTTCACTTTTGCTACCTCACATTTGCAAGGATTCAGATGGTTTGCTATAGAATTAGAGAGAGTTGCTGTTACTCATAAAATTTTGGCTTAGGTTGGGATGCTGCTTCAGTCTCTGGTTTGCAAAATGTCCAGAAAATGTTGGGTCAATGGTTTTTACATAAAAAGATACAAAATTGTGCTGAGTATCTTTAGACTGTATTCTCAAACTTCATCCTTGTTTTATGCATAATCACTTGTACTTTGCATATTAGGCCTCCATAATCCCAGACAGGCTGGGGATGGACAGTAGAAATCATGCAAATAAATAACCCAGTCTTACATTGTAAATCCTTTAAAACCAGCCTGCAAAATACATAAAAGAAAGAATGAGGATAACAGCTGGCTCTCCAAGTGCTGATCAGCTGCTGCCTCTGGCTTTCACAGCCTAGCACAGCAGATCAACAGCCAGTTCTGTCAATGATAACCACAGTTTTTTGGTTGGTTTTTTTTTTTTTTTTTTTTTTTTTTTGTGGGCTATATATACAAAAGTTTAATAACCTGCAAGTAGTCCAAGCTCTTCACATATATGGTATGTGGCAACAAATGAAGACAGCATCCCTTCCAAAAAGCTGCTAAAGGCTTCAGAACAAAGAGCAATTTTTCTCCATATGCTTTGACATTCACAGTAACTAAACAGAAGGCTTTTATAATAACACTGTTATAAATGCAAGAAATAAAAATCAGAAATCGATAGCACGATTTGAGCATATATTTATACAGATGATTCAGGTTGTTTTTTATTATTATGATGATCTAAACATTTAAAACCAACACTAAAAAAAATCTAGTTGTGTATGGAATCTAATTCACAGTTATTAAAGGGTTTCAACAGTTTTATAAGCTTTTCACTTTGGAAAGATTAGGGTTTGGATCTAGAGTACACAGCAATTTAAAGTTAGTGGAGCGCTTCACAAATTGGAATTCTAATTTGGAAGAATGAAGGTCTCCTAAAAACGTGACGCACACCAATAATTTAAAGTTATTTTCTCACTTGCAAGCTCAGAATCCCTACCATTTACAAATACACTCATAACAAACAGTAAAGTGTTACAGTAATTTCAAATCAGTAAGTGTGGTGGAGAGTGATCCTAAGGCACTGAAGGGCTATGCTTTCTTTCATGGAAGACCTCAATCTTCAAAATATAAGCAAGTCAAGAAGTTTCTTCCCTGCAAAGACGGAAGACATACTGAAGTGATGCAAGGTAAGTAGCACATATTACAAAAGTATGCATAAATGTTTCAGGTGCAGCTACACAGAAGACCTCTGTGCCTGTGAATACAGCTCAGAGCTTAGTTTTTCGTGATTTATAGAATCACTCATTTATCATTACTTGTATTGCATATAAAATCAGTTCAGTAGATCAGCCTTGTCAGTGATTACTTGGTTTTCGCTCTAATAATTAGATACACATATATTTTCTATGAGCACATTTTCACACATGTGAACAAAAGCAGTTTTTATTTTGCTGTTAGGAAAGAAATATTGCATATTGGTCTTAATCCTCACAAGGCATGTGAAACAAGTCTATACGTGACTGAGTGATGCTAAGTCAGTGACATAATCACAGATCAAAGACATACTGTAGTGGAAATAAAAAGATAAAATACAATTAATATTGCAGTATAAGGCCTGGTTTGCCCTCAGTGACAAAGTGACAACTCTGTTCTACTTCCCTGATCCTTCCCTGTGTCTGCTGGAACTAGTTCTGGCTCAGCTTTGTTTGGGATGAGCCACTTTTCAATCAACAAGATTATATGTTCTATTTTGTACATCATTATCTCAACACATTAAAGAATATTATTTATTTACTATTTAACATTCATTTATCCTTTTACTTTCTATAGAACTGCCACTATTTCCCCCCTTCTGGAAACCATACATATTTGACATTGTAATCTCCACCCTCTTTTTAAGCACAACCAGAGGTCTTATCCTTACTGTTCCCTGACTAGCTCTTGAAAAATGCATTGACAATTTTTAAGCCTCAGCTTCAGTCCATACTCTGCACTCAAAATTTCTCCTATGTGTTCCTTACCATATGATTCTGATCAGAAGTTTTCTTTTTTTTTTTTTCCCGTCCAATGTTATCTCCGTGTAGTTCTGAGTATTATTGATCCTTCTTGCAATACTCAAGAAAGTCAATATCTCCAACTTCATCTCTTTTGAACCCCGCCTAACTGTACTTTTTGGCAGTTTCTTTGGAGTTTCTGTATTTCTTGCACTATTGATTATGAAGCTTTTGAATGCTCTCCTCTTATTTGTTCTACCTGCATGTGTGGTTCTCAATATTACACTTATTCGGGCAACACTGACTTAGTAACTTCTCCAACTAAGTTTCTTTTCCCTTTACAGTCTGTAAGTAAGGTTTGGAAAAATGAAAGACAAAGCAAGCAAAGCAGGCCACAGACAACACTGACCAGAAGAAAATGATCACTGAGTGAAGTTAGTTTATAGCTAATTAAATAAGTTGCTATGGAAACAAACTGAGAAAGAATTTAACCTAAATTCATTATCAACACATGACTGAAACCACTAAAATGAGGGAAAACACCACATAGATTTGAAACAGTTTATCTCAAAATAATTTGTCAAGCAAGGCCAAAATTTTCACTTAAGAAGTGGAAAAGCTTGGAGAGGAGAAGAGTTTTACATTCAATTCAATCAATCATTCAATAATGCTGGAAATTTCAAGCATATTTCCACTCAACTCATGTCTTTGCTCAGTAACTCTTCTTCTAGTTTCCCCCTTCCTCATAGGGATCAATATGACCTGCAAAAGTATAGGCTTCACAGGAAGCAGACAGAAATAACATGGAATGAACAGGTATTCACTCTATTCAACAGTGAATTCCTGAGATGCTCAAGAAGGCTCAAGGCAAATACCAAAATAGAATGGTTATGCTGAGCTCATTTTTATGGGGGAAAATTGATTCAGAAATGGACCTGAATATGTTAATGAAGGACTTAAGAGTATAATACACTACTGATTTTCAACCTTTGAGAAACTATAGTTCAGTGAGAAGGTTAAATTTTTTTTGAAGAAACTAAATTTCCTCTTATATATACATTCATAATACATTTCCCAAGTGCCAAAGGTTTCAGGAGGAGGCCAAGATTTGTAAGTACATTCTTTATTTCTTCCCTTTCTTAATTCCAATTTCTAACATTTATTAGTAGCTACAATGGCTAGAACTGTGAATCTCCTTTTCAATTGCCCTGCCATTCCCTCAGCATTTCTTTTTCAGGTCTCTCCCTTGAACATCTCTCATGTCTGAGAGAAACTTTCACTTCTATTTCACCAACCTGGAAGTGTCCCTTCATTTACTTACAGCCACTTTCACTTTGAAGTTATCCGTTCCCTGTCTATAAACTTTTGT
>PPHD01022901.1:0-12658 GCA_002909625.1 Bambusicola thoracicus | reverse complement strand
CCCCCCCATATCCATCTGACTTATTTGGCTGACATTCAGTGCTTGAAGTAGAGAGAAATGGTAAATATAAGTCTTCCCAGAGCTATAAAAATTACTCTCAATAGTCCATACTCTGCTTCTTTCTCTTCTGCACCTGCTGCTTACATTAAATTGATGCCTTCAAAGGATGAAAAAGAATGTGGGAATCTCCAGCCTCCTCCGCTTCCTCCTGAATATCAAAACAAACTCAACATCTTTCCTTCAACTTCTGTGTCACTACCACTTAGCCTGCTGATACTTCCATCTTTTTAATTGGAAAAGGGATGGAAGTCAAGTCCTCTATAATGGCTCACACAGATGGATCAGTCCAGCTCAGTATCTCATCTTCTGCAACAGCTAATGAGGTATACTTTGGGGAAGAAGATGGAAATTAGGTACTTAACCTCTAACTCCAGCAATAAGCAGTTCAGAAACATTCTGAGCAAGAGGTATTACCAGCAGTACTTCCAAAAATAGAAATTACAACCACAGGACTTCTACTCCATTTTATTTACTCTCTTTTGAACCCACCTGAGCTGTTGACTCACAGCCACCATGTCGCAATGACTAGCAATCTAGCAAGACACGCTGACATCTCTTCCTAGGTTTCAGCTACTTTCCATCCCTTACGCTAGCACTGCCTCCTACCTACTATGGCTTTAAACCTGTAATCAAATCACTTTATCGACTTCCCTCTAGACCTTGTCTTATGGGAATAACATTGCCATAGACTCTACTGACCAAAATTAAGGAAAAAAGCATTGTGTTTCTTGACAGCTGCCATTCCCATGGATCACAGAAGTGACAGAACCAAGGGACCAGCATGGAGCTACATCAGGCGAGGGTCAGGTGGGGTATTAGGAAAAGGTCCTTCACAACAGTATGGTCAGGCATTAAAACAAGCTCACCAGGACTGTGGTCACAGATGTAATCAACTGGAGTTCAAGAAGTGTCTGGACAATGTTCTGTGGCTTAATTTTTAGAATCCAGGAGTTGGATTGCATAATGCCTGTGGGTTCCTTCCAACTTGGGATATTCTTCAACTCTATGATTTATTCCTAGTAATTCCACTAATCTCCACTGTGGAAAGCAGAATTCCTTTACTAGAGCTTCTCCTCCCATTCAATGCAGATAACTCCAGCAATAAGCCTCTAGTGACTGGAACAGATGTTGCTGTTTATTTAATTTATTTATTTTACTAATGCACAGCTGCCAGGGCCAAGAAATGAAAAAACATTACATTCAGACAGGATTTCACTTTCCAGTGGCTACATGCTAAAGGACAGAATCCTTAAAATAATTGTTTTTGAAACAAGGGTGTCAAGTTTAAACTAGAAAAAATACTGTGTTATGAAAAAGAATCTCAAGACAATAGTATTTGACAGCTTGTATTTTGTAAATACGTAAGTTCTTTGGTGTGCAAACCATTAACTGATTCTCAGTTAGAGACAAATGTGGTCAACTCACGTTGTACAGTTAGGGCACATTCCTGGAATTTTAACAATACAAGTTCAAAACGAGCAACATTACACCATTGAATGGAAACTGTTGAGTCATGGCCTGAACCACTGATTGATCACCGAGGAAAGGACTGGTTGAGCTGTGGAAGCACAGGTGAAGGCAATTCACCTGTGTGGCCAGAAGGAGCCAGGCTTCACCCCTCCTAGACCCCATTTAAGGGCTGACTGCCACTGGGGAAGGATTTCTTTCTGGAGATCCTTCCTCTGTGGAGTCTTTTCTGTGAGCCTGGCTCTTTGGATACAGGTGAGCATTCCTTCCTTCCTTCCTTGTTTGTTTCTTTTCCTGTTTTTGCTGTGATAATCTTTCTAGCTGTAACAGCCATATACTGCAATCTACACAGGTTTCTAACTATGCATTGTTTTCTTTAGCTTTATACAGGCAGATAGCAATTATATGCAAGTTTTTCTTCAAACTGCAGCTCTGTCCTGAATTAGGGTTAAAAATTCTTAATTAGAGTTTCAAAACAAGGCTTTTCCTTTAGTTAGCACCCACAATCTAGAAACTGCTCTTAATACAAAATGAAGAGGCCTTTCTCTCACCAGAAAGGCATTTACTTGAGGAGCTGTTGTTGGCCCTAGAAATAGTATGCTAACATATAATTTGCCTACAAAATACAAGAACCAAGTTTAGTTTCTCCTTGGTCAAAGAAATTCAAACTTGCTTTTCTTTCCTCGTTTCAGTATTTCTTACCCATCGTTTTATACAAAGTGAGAAACTTTTGAAGTGAGACTCTTTTGAAGCTGGGTACTAGGCTGCAGAGAGCACAAGGCTGGGAAGAGCAAGCAAGAGAAGCATGATTATACTCATTTCCCAAAGAGAAAGAGGCTCAACCTGGTCTTTGATCCCAATACTGTTGATGCATTTTATCTAATGACTTTTAAATGTGAAGGGTTATGAATAGTTCTCATCTGCCAGATATTAAAAAAAAAGTTCTGTAGCAGAAATACTAAGTCACAGCTTGAATCAGTGATTGAGCACCCGGTGGGAAGGTAGGGCTAACCAAGGGGAGCTCAGGGGCATGCGGTGTATCTGAGTGACCAGAAGTGGTGGATCCTGGCTCCACCTCTTCCCAGACCTTATTCAAGGGCTGGCAGTGGAGGCAAGGGTAGTTTGTTGGAGGTCCCTGCCTACTTGAGGCCTTCCAAGGGTCTGCCATTATTGTGCTTTCTGCTGTGTTACAGTATTACAAATCCCCATAGGATTTTGTTTCAAAGAATATAGGTACCTCCTAATGGTAATCTTCAATTCTAATAGTCCAAATTGGCCCATGAGCGCCATTTCAGCAAACTGCTTAGATTTCACTAAAACTCCCTGATCTTACAGAATAGGGAAAGACCTTGGAAATCTGGGACTTTGTCTGTGACTTCACTACTAGGAGTCATAGTAGAGGTCTTGTCCCGACTGTTCTCAGTCTCTTTCTAATTATGAGTCTCTAACTGTCCTGTGACTTTGTTGCATTTAACCTTGTACAAATGTACAACCTTGTACAACTCTTTTGCATTATTTATTTGGCATGAATACATGTTGGCAAAAATTTAGAAGAATTAGTCAGAAACTAAGCAAACGTTTCTTTCAACGAACTTCCTACTTCAATGACTTAGCCATAAACTCTGAAGACAAACTATGCTACAATACAGAACATTAAAAACAACATCTTATCTAGAAAGAAAACTAAAGCAACTTTTTCTGTACTTCATAAGCAAGAAATACAATGTAAAGCTTTCCATCTTTGGAAGCACTGTTTCTCTCATTTTCTCTGCAGAAAGTAGCACCTGACTTGATAAGGTACCTGACAATGATTTAAAGAAAAACCCTCTTTATTCTAGACCTAAGCAAAGAACAAAAAAGCAAATGCAGAGAAATAAGGCACTACTATGAATTACTCTGATTTGCTATAGATTTTTTTTTTTTGCCTAGCAGCTGAATCTCCTCTCCTATCTAGTGCTGGTTCATTCACAGAGGAAATCAGTACTCATACGCTCACATAAAAAGGCTACTTGGTAATATTTCACTGTGTTGTAAGAAAGACTTGCAGACTTATTAAATCTTTCACTGACTGTTTTCTCTGCATTTTCTCGTGCATTGCAGGTGGACAATAGTATGACTAAGGACATCAGCATATACAGTATGGACATTTTTTTTCCATCCTACCAATTTCCTGCAGGTGCACAGTCATGCTAGTTTGGGAAAAAAAATCCAGAGTGTCCCATTTCACATCTGGCAAATAGGCTTAATGCAACAAGCACTGCAGGACTTTCCTGTATTGCAGGCAACCTATTTCCTGTTACCAGTAGCTCTAAGATTAGGCAGCTTACCAAAAAGAAGACAAAGTAGAGGGTTATATGAATGCATGCAGAAGCACAACTTTGGTGTGGCAAAACAGCGATGCAAGAAGGTATTAATGAGCAGGTAATCTTCTAAGGAATTTACATGGATCACATTGTAATTAGATGGGAGTAGGCCTTCTGTCTGAACTGTCTGATCAGTGTTGCTATTGAGGTCTACTAAAATTCTCTGTACTGATCAACAGCCAATTCTTATTTTTTTAGTATCTGAGATAATTAAATTGTTAAATCTAGTTTGTCTATGGTGACTTTCCAGGGGGCAGGGGTAGAACACTTGGATGGTTTTGCACTACTGACTGTGATGTGACATATGGCAGGTTATAGGTAATGGAAGAGTAGCTTTGGCACTGTTCACTTAAATACTGTGCTAGCTAATCATAGTCTGTATAGCCAGAAAAGCAGAGCAATGCTGATAACCTAATTTTCATTAAGAAACATATTATGTAGTTCTGGGTCAAAACTCTCACTGGACCTTGGAGTATAATTTGTAATTAGAAAAGCAGGGCTAAGCTTCTAAAGAATCTACTACTGCTCTTTCCCTAGGGATATATTTTTGTTAAATATCCTTCAGCAGTATTCTTAAGGGAAGCAGTTTGCTAGGGGCCAGACATAAATCTTTGTTGGCGGGGATGGATTAGCAAATCCAAAAGAAATCTATGGGAGACTGAAGAATTCTGTCTAGCAACTGCCCTGCAATGGTAAAAGCCTAGAAAAAAGCAAGCAGGTTGGTTTGTTTGTTTCTGTGGTAAAGGAGGTCATCTTGCTTTAAATAAGAATATTTTAAATTATCAGTTGTCCTCCTTCCCAAGTACACAGCTTGCAGGATTTATAGCATAAACCCAGGATTCAGCTGTGTTTTCAAAGCATAAGGAGAAAAACAGTATCTGATTAGAACAAAGGCAAGTTCTCACGTAAAACTAAGGATGCTATAGAATGTGCTTTAGACCCATACACTCAGATAAACACCATAAAATAAAAACAACATGAGGAATCATACCTCTGTTTCATATACCTTTATGTGAATTTATGTAGTCCCAGCTTACTCTTGCCCTCATGCTGCTTCCTCTTGTGCCAGGGTAAGGATTTATGTGGTGGCAGATGAACCAGATCAGAGACTTGATCCATGTTATAGTTAATAGCAGAAAAAAATGGGGTTAATTTTAATTTGAATCAGGGAACTGATCTCATTTACTAAATAGCTGTGTGAATTTTCCTTGCACCAGGAAAGATGAAAGTTTAGGAAGCGACTAAATCAGTGGAGGAAGGAAAGATTATTTTTTTTAATAGCAGTGCTGACCTGTGCTGTTCTACACCAGATGAGAAACTGTAGACTGTAAGTGGACTGACTTCTTGACCAGACTGGATCAACTTATTCTCAAAATTAGTGTCAAGCTCTTATAGACAACCCAATCTGGTTTTAAAAAAAAAAATAATTTTGTTACAAGAGCAGTGAATTTATTTGGTCTCACAAATCACTACTTCATAGTGGTCAAAGGTGACTCCATAACTAAATGCAGGTATTAAAGTTATTTAACAAACTCTTATTTTAAAAAGTATCCTTAGAACAGGTGAGTCTATGAACACCAATTACATTGAGATCTTTCAAGTTGTTACTGTTCATAAAAGAACATTTCAGAATGCATATCTTATTTTGTAAGCCATCACTGAGGTTTTTTTTTATTGCTCAGTCAGAAACATTGCTTAAACACTGAAAGAGCACATTAATTTCCAATCTGTGTGTTTTTATTAGTTACTAGTCTAGCAAAGCATCTGCATTTTATTCAGGTAATTAAAATATTCATCTTGTATATAGTAATTATTTTTGAATAGAAGTTTACTTTAAATTGCCTGCTGAAGCAGAATACCTGCAAAACTGTATCTAAAAAAGAATTGGGGATAATTCTGAATACTGAGAGATAAGCATGATTTATATTGTTCAGATGAAGTATGACTTAGGTAGAACAATACAGTGATTTTTCTGATGTGCTTAAAGTACACTCCTTTTCTTTCTTCATATGAAGGTTTCAGGGTGTGGATGGAGGAAATTCTTAAGCATTTTCCTGAAGACTTAAAACGTTTTCTTTTTTTCCTACTGCTCACAGAAGATGTGAAAGGAAGGCTGTGGCATAGTATAGAACACAACTTGGAACACATGCCCATATTCCTCTCTGTCCTTAGAAGATTTTTATTCTCTAATGCCTTTCCTGGAAATCAGATCTCACTAAGAAGCAAATGTAGCACAGGTTTGTTTTACTAAGATGATACCCAGACTACATCTAAGAAACCTACAGCTTAAATTGGGTAGCTCAGTGGTCAGCAACTTCTGGCATTCTGATGTGTTGACAGTAACCTGTTTTTTTTTTTTTTTCAGAGAAACTAATTCTATTGATTTTTTTTTATAGACAGTACACCTGAAACTCATATTTGGGGAATAGAATTAAATCATTGCACAAAGTATACTTCCTGATGTCCTTGGTATGAATATATGGAATAATGAAAAAATATATATGAATCATGAAGAAATGGTATTGGAATGTACAGTAAGAGCTTTTCTAAAAGCTGCTTTACATATGTAAATTTCCTTTCACTTTTATCTGCAAAAATAAAATAAATAAAAGGTTCTGATTTTGCAGTGAGGAGAAACTTCCTGGCATTTTTTCAGAAAGCATAAGCTTTTCATGGAGTAAAACTGGAGACCAAAAGTAAAAGCATACATGTTCCCATATTCTCTAAATATTATACATACAATAGGATTTGTAATTATTGCATAAATATCACTACAGACACTCAACATTTGTCCTGCTGATACAACATTCAAGACTGGCATATGCCCTTTGCTAAAAACTTTGTGCTACTTTTACTTCTTGCACCTGTCCTGTCAGTTTGGGTGTGATTGAGGTTTGAGTGCTGTGCCTCTTACTGTTTTATCTTGAAGTATTTCTTGGTAGCTTAGAATGCCTTCAGAACGAGGAGGGCTTCTAGAAGGATTAGTGGGAGCTTGTGATAAGCCATCTTTACATTTCCATCTCTTCTAACTGTGATAGAACAGCCTATCGAATGATTAAGAGATATGGATGTTAAAGGACAGTTATCTTGTATTCCTCTGAACTACCACAGGAAAAAAAATAATTGAGCGTTTTTTTAAAATGCTTAAAGCAGCATTAGAAAAGTGAAACAGATTATATCAGTGTCTGCAACAGAAACTGTAGTAGAGGCTTGCTCCTTAATGATTTGCTTATGATGAGGGCACTTGAGTGTTGTCTGGCAGCACCCATGCTTCTGAACAACTTAAGCAGAAGCATTGTCTCAATTTCTGCTGGAGTCATCTAGACACTTTTACCAAATTTCCAAGCTGGCCTCTGTTCTACCATCCTAGGCAGATGCTGAATGTCACCTACATGTGAGCCTACCCAGGATCTGTGGCAGGCCATGGAGCCATTTCCTGAATGAATGGTAAGAAATACTGGATGTAATGAAGCATTGTCTTCAACAAAGACATGGACAACCGAAGACATGGGCATTGTTTAATGATTGACACTATGGGGAGGAGAATGTTGGTAGCTCTGCTGAGCACTTCTACTAATGCATTTGCAATTACTAATGAGGTTGAACTAATATTCTGAAAACAATAAACAGGGAGAATTGTGTTATCTGGAAACAGCTGATTCTCCCATCCTTCAAAAGCTTAGATTTAGTTAAAATAACCAACAATTTTTCCTCTTTTTCTAAGTGGAACGGCCAGACTCAAGTTAGTGTAGCTTTATTTCTGACTGGACTTCTTGGACAATGGAAATCTTAACTCTAGCATAGCTAGGTGTGAATTAGTTCATGAAGATCTGTCTAGTTAGTAAACTTAGTAAATTATTCCTTAATTATATAAAGCATTTGAAGAGAATACTTCCTGAGCTCACACAATACCATTATACTTGGTAAATTATATTGTATCTTTATTTAAATGAACTGTTACTCTATTAGGCCAGTGTCTATTCCTATTTTGACTCATTAGCAAAATCACAATCAGTACCCTGACAGTCTAACTAATTCATTTGAAGCCATTAACAAAAAAAGGAAGACACAGCATACAATGTTTAACAATTCACCACTGCAGTCAATCACAGTTATGTGAAAATACAGAGATATAAGAACTATAGCTTGTATCACTAGAGAATTATTTCTAATTAGTAAGTATCTAATTGCTTCCCAGAGAAGCTCTGGGTGCCCCATCCCTGGAGGTGCTTGAAGTCAGGCTGGATGGGACTCTGGAAGCCTGAGCTGGTGGGTGTCCTGCCCATAGCTGGGGGTTGGAACTGGATGAGCTTTGAGGTCCCTTCAAGCCCAAACCATTCTGAGATTTTACAATTTTTAATTCTTAGGTGTTACAGGCTAGATCTAAAATGGCTGTTGGCACTTGTGGTTTGCTGTTCTTCCATGCAGGAGAAAACAACAGTGTGGAGCTAAGCACTCGCTCAGTCATTATTCTCAGTGGTTACATGAGTAACACAGAGGCTCCAGGGCAGGCCCACAGCTCCCTGCAGCCCCATACAGACCATGGTTCCTGCAGGCCTGTGGGTGACTCATGGAGGAAAGGACCTGACAGGTAGCTGCTCTCACACTGCCACTACTAGGAGAAGCATACCCTGAGGAGCATCAGTGTTTTTGTGAAGACAGAACGATATTTTTGGCCTTGTCATCTGAAATCCAGGAAGAAAACTCTCTACCTCCAATGTGGTGTTGAAAAGTGGCATTCCTCTATTCCTCAGGATATGTATTGAGCAACTTGTCAAGCAAGTATGCCCTCTCAGAGTTCGGGTTCTCCATTTCAACACTTAACATGTGTATATGTAGTACATTAGCATACACATTCTTTTCAAGGACTCATAAATTAATACCCATTTGGGCATGCTCAGTGGTATCTAGGATTTTCAGCATCAGCTTCATCACTGAGACATTTGATTCCCTTTCATCCACTTTTTCATAGTTTGGAAAGTTTCCATTGCTTATTAGGCCACAGTGAGGGCTATACACGTGGAACCTGAGGAAGACGCCCTCGCACCTTCTGAGGAAAAAGATAAAAGTATTCTGTTGTGACTCCAGTGCTTCTTGTGAGGCAAAACCATTGAGGCGAAAGATAAAAGTATTCTTTTATGTTTCCCAGTGCAAAATTATTGGGGAGAACAAGGCCGTTCACCCGCTAAGGTTGAAATGGAAAGTTTTTGATCGCCACCGGACGCCTGAGAGTCGCAGTCGCCAAGGCTGGGCCGCTCGCTGCAAGCAACGCGGCTCGGCCTCCCGCCCTCCCGCCAGGGGGCACCGCGGCAGGGCAGCCCTCACCTCAGCAGGTCGCGGCTCCTCCCCGCCGCTCTGACTCAGCGGCCCGGCCCCCGCCCGCACTAACTGGGATCCCGGTGCCAGGTCGGGGCCGCCTGCCTGCCGTCCCGCTGCAGGGGGAGATGCTCGCCCCGAGGGGACGGAGCCTGCGGGGCGCTCGGTGAGGGCGGGCGCGAGGAGCTCGCAGTTTCCCGCCCTCCCTCCTTCCCTGCCTGATGAGGGATTAGAGCCGGCTGCCCCGCCGCTGACGGCGACTTACCTGTGCGGCCGCGTCCCTGACGGCCGCTGTGGTGGAGACCGAGTCCGCCGAGCCGCTCCCGGGGGAAACTTTCCGCCGCCGTGGCAGGTAGGGGCTGGCCCTGCCGAGACCGGGAGGGGCTGGGGCGGGCGGCGGAGCGCAGCCGCCTCCCGGGGCCCGGCACGCTCCGTGCGGGAGTGGGGTGCCCGGGCCGGGCAGCTGCTGTCTGCCTCGTGGCCGCCGAGGGGAGTATATAGGTCACTGGAAATAATGCCCGCGTAATCCCCTTTATCTTTTTCGGTGGGAAGGCGAGAAGGGAGGCTTTTATGCCGGTGTTTGGAGGGGCGACGGGGCGGCAAACTTCTGTGACAGAAAGCGGACATCTTGGCGGGACGGAGCGGGCCGCGCTGCTGTCTGCTGGGGGGGCCGCTTCCTCACAGGTGTCGCTGGCCGGCTTCCCGTGCAGCGGCTTTCAGCTGGGATTGGGCTTCTGTGGCAGCGCTCCTGTAATACGGATTATTTGTCTTCGGGAAATTGACTGTGTCGCTTAACCGAATCTCTGGAGGTGTTTTCCAGGGGTGGCGCAGCGAGGGGAAGGTCCCGGTGTGCTCCCTTGAGGTGCCCTCGTGAGGTGCGTGTTCTTCCCGTGGCCGCGAGGAGATGGGGCAGCGCGTGTGGACTGTGCCACCCCAGCTCGCTGCCTGATTTTGGGTGCTCCCTGGGGATAAACAGCAGGCACAGATTAGGAGTCTGTGTGTGGGACCACCCTGCCTGTGAGGGACAGTTAGCCAGGTTGGAGCACGTGATTTATTATAACTGAGAAATGCTGAGGTTGGTATTTGAAGGTTTTTCTTCGTTCGGGTTTCCTCCTTCTTCCTCCCAGGGCGTGTGATGGTTTTCTGATTGGCTTTAATACATCTCAGACACTGACAGAAGGAAGAGGATAAATGCCTGTAAACAAGTGTGTTTATACACCATCGTAGTTTTTCTGGATGAACTGAAAAATACTTCAGAATCTGCCAGCGTGTTCTCTGTTGAGGTGTCTTCTGTAGGTCCATGTGAAACTGTTGCTGCTCAGGGTTCTCTAGTGGTGTTTTTGTTCCGTAAGACATTGTTTTCATCCCTGCTGCACGCCGAAGAGGGATTTGGGGCCTTATTTTCCTAGGGGTGAAGCATGATGCTTTTGCCTTGTTTTGTTTTTAGGGTGCAGATGGAGTGGCAACAACTCTATTCAAAGAGCTCTCACTTATGTAGTGGTAGTGTGAAGTTATGCAGTACAGACCTATGCTCGTTTTGTCTCATTAGTGTCCAGGAATAAATCTTTTAGAAAGATAACAATGGGAAGGGAATGGAACACCTGAAGGAGTGAAGTCAGATGAGGATTTTCACATTATGTGTGCTGTCTTACTTCATTTGGGAGGTGTATGAAGGTGTTCACCTACTCTGAAACTAATATCAGAATAAGGGCCTAACACTGCAATTTCTTTCTTTCTTTCTGTTTCTCTATCAACGCAAGTGGAAAGTCAAAGGAAGAAAGAAAAGACAGGAATCCCTATAACCTCCTTTTTAAAATGTGAATAGTTGCAAGCCTGTGGGTGATGTATTGGTGTGAGAATGGCAGTTGAAGTTGTGAAGCTGTTGGAACACCCAGATGCCCTTTTCTGTGATCCATCTCAATCAAGACACACATTTCCAACTGACTTCTGCAAACAGCTGTTTTAATCTATTTATTGAGCTGTGAAGATTGACGATATAAGTGAGTTGTGTAAACACAATGAAAACCATGTTGCCGAAGCCTATAGAAGAAACATAACTTCATTTAGGGTTTTTCTTTTTTTTTTTTTTTTTTTTTTTACCTTACTTTTTTTTTTAGATTTTACAATCTAAACAGTAAGAATTGGATTACACTCTATAAAGTTTTGTATCCCTAAATGGAATACACAACTTTGTGGAATCCAAAATGAAGAGAATCAAAATTGGAGTAAGTCCTGGTGGTGTGATTTTATTCTGTCCTGATGTGAAACTGAATTTTAGCAGAAGTCTGTGTGTTTTCTTTTCAAAAGATGATACTAATGCATTGAAAACTGCCAAGCTTAAGTCTTCAGACTTACAGATTCTCAGTACCATCTGAATCATCATTTTCTCTGCTAAACTCTTGAATGATTGTCAAAGATTACTTTGATGTACAAGTTTTAAGGGTTCTTTTTTAATAAGCAATTAATTCACAAGCTGCTGTTCTGCCCTTGCATATCTTTATTTGTTACCATACAAGTACTACTTTTTGATGCTCACAGAACGTTGCATTGCAAGTGCTTTTCAAATTTTAATTAGACTTATGGAAATCCTGTATAGTTCTTAGTGCAAGAGTTGTGTGCTCAAGTTTTTCAAAACAACAGGCCTGCATATCCTACTATAATCTTAAGGTGACTTGGAGTTTCTCTCAAATGTTTGAGAGAGATGCTTTCTCCCTGTGCTTTAGAATAGTCTAGAGCAGTTGGCATGTTTGTGTTGTTTGCTTTATGTTGCTGAGAGTAGGGCATTTCACACCTCTCATCCTTTTTCTAACGGTTTTAGAACTATACTTCGGTTTAAACTTAGAGTTAAGTATCTGTAATCCAGAGCATGTCTAGGACATGCTCTATTTTTTAACCACAAGCATTCTTCCAACTCAGTTCTTCCTGCTTTACTCAAACATACTGATGTGGCATTGCTGGCTTTCTTGTGATCTCTTTTCAGTCTAACCAAAAGCTGTCTGTCCTGCCACCCAGTAAAAGTCTTACTCTGTGCCCTCATCTAAGTACCCAGGAAAGAGATCTTCCAGGAGAACACTGCAAAATAGTGCTTTTGTGTCATGTGGTCTGCTCCACTGCTTTTGGGTGTCTTTCAGGCGTTGTTGTCATATGACACTGGATCTGTCTACTTCATGTGTGTTACAGATGAACTTCCAATACTCTGACAGCACGGTGCTGAGTTTGGAAGCCTTGGGGTCCTACAGGTCCTACAAAGAACTGTCCTGGTCAAAAGCTGGGGGCTCTGTGACCTGAAAATTCTGAATTTCTCTGTCATTTTTGCTGCACAGCATAACAGCTATTGATATGGCTACACTGTAAGAGTTGCTGTATCTTTAAAAACTCGTGCAAACTTCCCTCAGTGCTTTGTCCTGACTGAATTCATCCCTTCTGTAAGTTAGAGGTGGAACTTCATTCTG
>PPHD01022900.1:0-12658 GCA_002909625.1 Bambusicola thoracicus | reverse complement strand
AAAAAACTTCAGTGAAGTATGGAACATCACAGCACCATCTGCTGGATGCACAACTGGTGTTTTCCATGCAGACCTTTGTATTGCTTTTTTTTCACCTGTTTACTGAAAGGTTGATCAACTCCAGTTAATATATAACATGAACGCAGGTATAAATATATGCTCACTAAAAGGCTACTAAGTGAGCTGGCTTGGCTGTCAGACCAGGTTTTGTTTAGTGAAGGTACCACAGAGGAACAGGACTGCAGATGTTGGATAGCCTTGTAGCTGCTGGGTATTTTACTGTGCTGAATAATTCCAATGTTAACTACTGGGAAAATATTCTTGCTGTCTGTGCAGTTTCTTACTCATCTCTTTGCCTACAGTCACCATCATTTCTGTGGGTGAGAGTTACACAGAAACAACTTTACAAAGGTGTAGGGCTGCAGTCTCCAATTTACCTGAGCAGAGAAGATTAACGCCAGCTCTCTATTTACGGGAAGACAAAAGTAAGGCTGTGAAAAAGGAATGGGGTTGTACTCTTCTCTCATCTGTCTGAATCTTGGCTGAGCCTATAAGGGCTACCAATACGTGCCTGCTTGGCTTATTTACTGCTTGCTCTTGTTTGGCACCCATGTTTTGTTCATCTGATACTTAGCTGTTATGGCTGAACAAGGCAGGAGCTCAGCTCATTGCCTGATGACCCAAATGGTACATGGCCTTAAATAGAGGAGAGATTCTGTGAACTTCTGCTTAGCCAAACTACGTCAAAGCGTGCTAAATGCCCTCAAATACTAAGGCAGAAGGACTTGGATCATCTTTGTACTTCCTGTTGTCCCACCCTCTCCCCCAAGGCAAGTTTGCTTTTCTTGTTCAGATTCCCTTCCAGCTGATCTTAACAAAAATGTAGTAATGGCCCAATTGGAAAACAGGACATATAATGCTTCTGCTGCTGTTCTCAAGTGAGATGGTGCGTGCTTTCATTTCTCTTACACCAGGAATGGAGATCTGCTGTGTGCATTTTACAGTCACTTGTCCACTTGGTGAAGCTAAAAAATGGAGTGTGGACTTCTGGTTTGCAATATCTCATTGCTCACTGAAGTTCACGTGTTTTAGCAAAATCCATTATGATGTGTCTTGTTACAGAATAAGCCCTAACTGGCTTTTAAGAAGTCACTTTATTTTTGCTGTTCTGAGAAATGACTGTACACATTAAAAACACAGTCCTGATTTTCAACTATGTGGCTATCCACTTTTGGCTTATCAAGAGCAAAGTTTTCTAATTTGAAACTGTTTTTAACTTGGCACAGCAACGGGACAGATCAATACAACAAGAAAGGTGCTACAACAAAGGTGCAATGATGAAAGGACTAACACTACAGAGAGGTGCTATAGAGGAAAGGAAGAAGACTGCTCACCTGTATCAGAAGATTCTAGGTTTGCAGGGGGAAGCTCCACCAAGGAAAGATCCCTGGAAAGAGATCCTTTCCCAGTGGCAATCAGCCCTTAAATGGGGTCTGAGAGGTGCAGCCAGGCTCCACCCCTTCTGGTCACACAGCTGAATTGCCTTCACCTGCGCTCCCAGGGCTGACCCGGTCCTTTCCCCAGGTGCTCAATGGGTGGTTCAGGCTGTGACTCAACAGCTCCCGTACACTTGGAAAGCACAGGCTTTGGTTTAACAATGAGTTTACACGGAGCGACTAAATTAAAACATTTTTCCATAAGTTTATGGTATAAACCATTTTCAGAATGTTGTGATCTTGACCTGGAAGCACTGTGAAGTAGAGATAACACAGCTGATTTAGATAAATAATGTGTTTGTTCACTCTGTTAATGCATTAACTTAAAAATATTACACTTTTTTTTGTTTTATCTGAACTCATTTCATTAAAATAGAGTTGATCCAGGTGTTAAAGATGTTTTTATGCTATGGGGAGTCAGTCTGATTCACCATCCTCATAATTAACAAGTTATGCAAAGGATTTAGATCACTCTGGAGGATCTGCTTAGGCTGCTCAGAAAAGCTTAGTGGTGGGTGATTCTGATTGCAGTCCCTTGCTAGCTTGCTCATACCATTCCATTTTGTGATGCTAGGTTCTGACAAACCCTGTATGCTAAGGCATGTTTTTAAAAATATTTTAAATATTCATTATTCTATTAATTTTGCATATCCTTAGAGATTCTGAGATTTCTTGAGAACTGCTTAAAATGCGTGCCAGTGCAATGTGCCAGCTGATGCTGACGTGTTGGTACGTGGTGTCCTCATTCTGTCTGGGCAGGCTCCTGTTCTTCTCAGTCGCGGGGGCAACCCACAGACCTCTTATGTTTCATCCCTTCAGACTGAACAATGCAGCAACAAATACAACCAAACAGCTTCTTTTGTCGTTGTTACTGTGCAGCGCATTTGAATCATGAGACCTGTTGGTCCCCTGAGGTATCATCACAGGAAGAGGTAACATTCCACCACGATAACTTTAAGAGTAACTCTATAATCTATACAGTTATAGCCTACAGCAACAAACTGAACCAGTGGAAAAAAAAAAAAGAAAGTGCCAAATATTATTTGAAAGTGAGATATGTTCAGTTATTAGGAAGATACTTAAGGAAGTATTTGTGCAGAAATACCTCTTCTGTGTTCTGCTTGTGAATGTGTGTTCTGCAGTGGTTGACTGCAATTCACTGATGTGCACAAGATGACCAGCCTTGGTAAAGTCCGAGTCCATAAGCAATGCGTATGAATGGTATTTGAGGAAGGATCCTTTGAAGGCTGCTGATCCTGTCTACATATAAATAAAACCACTAAATGTGAATATAAAGCTGTATCTTTGGATGACTGTTTTATTGTTCTCTTAGACAGTGAGTAAATGGAAGAACAAATCCAGACTCCTGCTGTACAGAATTATAGCCAATTTCTGAAGTTCAAGACGTACAGTGAGATTAAATTTCATGTTAAGAACTAATTAAAAGACAGAATAAATTTTTTAAAAAATATAAATAATAATAAGGGAGCACTCGATTTAGTTTTAAATTGGTTGGGAATGATGCTGCATTACATTGCCCACTCTGCGAAAGTGTTTCGGTATGACATGACAGGTGATTCAGTCATCAAGCTAAATATTAATATTTAAGATGATACATCTCGTTTTCTTAATGCCCTTTAGTTCCACAACCGTCTATGTACAAATACAACAGAGTTAGCAGGACGCTGTGGTCACCTTGAAGCAATGCTCACTAACAGCTGATGAGCATTATCTGCTCCAAATGTAAAACAGGTTCAGCTACCCTGCCCTCGTTAGGGGGAACGGAGAGAGCTTCAGCAGTAAGTATTCCTCCACTCCTTCCTGTAATTTGATTTATGTAGAAGAGTTTTAATGAAATGAACACGGTTTAGTGGGGAAATATTGCTGGTAGCTGGGTGGTTGGATTGGATGATCTTGGTGGTCTTTTCCAACGTTGGTGAGCCTATGATTCTATGATCTCTGCCACTAAGAGACACAAGCCTTAATGCTAATATAAAAACAGAATGAATCCAAAATAAGGAATTTGTACTTGCTCAGTAGCAAGGGGTCTGCAACGGGGCAGTCTTTTCTTCCATATAAATTCATAGACACCAATGCAGTAGTGAGGCTAATAAATCCAGGAGTATGCAGGAATCAGAGAGAATTGGGTACTTCGGATAAGACAGCTATTTTGGCAAATGATGCGTCAATTCACAGGCTTGGTCTGTCAGTCATTTTCTCAGATGTACCCATCTTCTGAGGGTTGTCAGAATTGGCAGGGGAAAAAGTGACTTGTATCTTAGTATTAACAGGGAATGCACCAAATGCAAAACAACGCACCCTGTAAACCCCTTACTTCAGGTCTTAAAGTGGCACATATCACTTGGAAAACATCCCATTTATCTTTCAGTTTAAAGATGAAAAACTCTCTGTTTGCACGGTACTCTGAATTTGAGAGCTTGATCCCACTAAATCTGTTATCCGGTTTAGGGCCCAATTACCAGTCACAGGGATGAATGAAGTCTCCAGATAAAATGACACCGTGCTGAGATAATTCAAAAGGAATCAGCCACACTACTTCAAGCTGACATTTTTTTTTTATGCGATAAACATGACTCTTTGAAAATTAGCTGTTTATGGGAAAACACGCTCTTTCTTCTCTCTCACAGACTTCATATAAAGTCTCAGCGAAGTGCCGTATCTAATATCTCCACAGAGTATATCCTTTCTTCCCAGCTAAGAAGGAGCAAGTCTAGGTAGATAACAGGTGTGTTGACCTGTGGCTGGAGACACTGCATGCTTCTGAAGAATCTGAGACATCCATGGTGCCATTGCATTCAGCGGAAATCATTCATGTAAGATACTAAAGGGAGAGTTTGGACTTCGTATCTGTATGCCCATTATGCTCCCAAGCTTGACTCTTCTAGATGAATTCTTCTTGTAATTACTGCATTAGGAATAGAGACACATCCTGCCTCCAGCAGCACTTTTAACAGTAACTTCTCTTTTATCCCAGCAGTGTATGATCAGATAGATGAAAGTAGGCCTATGGCAAGTTGGGAAACAAAATGCTGATATTATGAGTGTATTTTTTCTTCTCCAAATGTGATGGGAAAACTGAGTGCATTTCATTATGCCATTATCTTCTGTTCCTGTTTGCTTACCATAAATTACCCGCAAAAGTTGTGTGTGCTTCTCAAGTAGGTTCTGTTGCAGAAATCCACCTGTTCAGCTGGTCTGCCATGGGTATAAGCAGGAAAAAACGTAATCCTAACCTCTATAGAATTAGTGGAGGGAGGTGCCCTGGGAATGTGAAGGGCATGCAAGGAAAAAGTGCTCTGGTTTCTGTGTTTCTTTGGAATTCAGGATACTGACCTGTGGCATGAAAGATACAAACATCCACTCATCAGATGGTTTGCTTGTATTCTGATAAAGGGGCATGACAAAGGACACAGATGTTATTCCCATGTAGAAAGAAAAATAACGGCACCTCTGTATTTTCAGTGTTTCATTATGGAAGTTTTTATGTAGTTTCACGTAATGGATTAAGGTAAAGGACTTACACCTATGCCATTCACTGTGTCTGTCCCATTGTGCAGCAAATAATCAAAGGATCATGATGATGTGCAAATAGATGGAAAAAAGGAGGAGCTGCAGCTGCCATGAGGCCTCCCCTCAGCCGCCTCTGCTCTGAGCTGAACCAACCCAGGAACCTCAGCTGCTCCACACACACCTTGTCCTCTGGACTCTTTGCTATCTCTGTAGCCCTCCTTTGGATGCTCTCTCATAGTTTTATGTCCCTCTTATACTTTGGCACCCAGTCTTGCATGTGCCGCACAGCACAGAGCAGAGTGAGACAACCCCTTCCCTTGCCTGGTGGCAGTGCTGGGCCCAAGGTATGGTTGGCCCTTTTATCTGCTTAACACCATCCTTGTGGCAGAAAATCATTTTCTCCTTTTCACTGTACGTGTTTTAGTATTTGTGTTTCTGTCTCTCAAACACATCCTTGCACTTGGCCACATAACTTTCAGTTTCCTAATTCTTAGAATTAAGAACGATCTGCTGAAGGCAGGGGAAGGAAGGCCAGAGTCCAGAAGGGCTTTGGTTGCTGATCAGTTGGGTGGGATCACACAGAGAAAAAACTCTTCAGAAAGAGCAGAAAGCCAAAGCCAGTGAGTGTTACTCATTTTGAGTGCAAGAGTCTTGTCATCCGCAGGATGTATATCCAAGACGTGATTTTCTTTCCTCTGAAGTACACTGAATGGATATTAACTTTATATATCTTCATAAATTACATCAAATATTTCAACAAAAATTCCAGAACTTGTATGAGGATTTAGGCATTTGGAGCGTAGGATTAATGGCTTATCCAAAACTGATTTTAAGAACTGTCATTCACTAAGAGCTATGAAATCATCACTTCTAAACGTTCAGGTTCCTATAGTACAAAAAATGCAAAGCCATCACTGCCTTTTAAGCCATGTCAAGGCATGTGCTGCACTTCTATCGGAAGGCCTTTGAACATGTGAGAAACCTTTCCTCTGCTTGAAAAGGCTGTCACAAAGGGAGAGAGAACGCTTATTTGTAGGCAAAATATTTTATGTTTAGACTGTAAACCCTGGTGGAACAAGTAAGGCCGCTTTTTCCACTGAAGTTGCCATTAAGTATATTGCAGCTCATCCAAAGTGCCTGACCTACTTGCCTTGATCTACTTCACTCATAAGCAGGCTCAGAGCCGACATGCAGACATTTAACCCGGTACTCAAATATGAACTAGTTTTCTAACCAAGACACCAGCCTTGTAATGGTCTGCCTCTGCTTTTGTTGGGATGTTATCACATCTCTCACAAAACAGGCTGTTGATGGTATGATGTGTGCAACACATCACTGGTGCAGAGGCTCAGTTTAACGCACACACCCACTCTGGGCTGTGGCAGTATTTATTTTACCCTTGATATCAACAGTGGTACTTTGATAGAAGAGATGTGCTAGGAATTAGCTTGTACTCCTCCCTAAGGAGGTTACAACGACACAGACCTCCCAACAGTAACATCAGCTACCCTAGGATGCAAGTTCTGTTTACATGCTTATACATACATATGCATTTATATATATGTATATATGTGCTAACAGTTATTTTTGAGCTATTTAAGAGCGAATTACATTTGTTAAGGTAAGAACCTCTCTGCTTGCCTTGGTTCGCTCCAGGTTCACTCCAATGACAGAATGGCTGCAATGGAAATACACAGGCTTTATTCAAAGGCTGCTGCTTGTGGTGCAGCCAGCTGGGATGCAAAGGTCAATGAACTGTTCCACAGCATCAACTCCTTGGTACTCCCAGGCAAGTAGGGGCAGGTTGCACCTCACCCCCTCAGCCCCTCACCTCCTGCCTCTGCTGACTCCTGGGTGCCACAGAATGTTTTCTCCTGGGAGAAGGAAGTGTGAAGACTGTGTAAAAGATGTACTGCATGGTTAGCATCAACTTAACGCTGCAAACTCATAAAGCCAGTGTCTGACTGTAGATGCTGCATAACTGCTGTCTGAGTTATCTATGGGTAAGAACCTCACCTGCATGGAGAGCATTAATCACCCCTGGGAGAATGCTGTTGTGGTTTGGCTGAGCAAAGCTGCCTGAAAGATATCAAGACTGGCAGAACCTCTCTGCTAAAGTCTCTTTAGCATGATTAATATCTGAAAATACTTCTGCTTAACTGTTAAATATATTTACAGTCTTGCCTTGGAAAAATAGAAAGTCTTCTGTCCCACCATTCAATACTCTGCAATGGAGAAGACGCTTGAGGAATTTTTTTGTTCTTCCCCGGGCTGTCATTTAAACTCTGCATGCACATTTGACAGTGTTGTAAGCCTTGGTGGCCCTGCTCCTGGGAGGTGCTGAGCATCACTGCTTCACGTGCAGCACAGCCTACAGCGACTAGCCTTTGTGAAGCACTGTGTGACCTCTTGCCTGGGAACTCAGGCCTTCCATGAATTGACCTCTTTCCTTAGCCATACCCAAATGGGATTATCAATGTTTAGGTAGCAGTTGTTAATTCTGGATCTCAGTGGTCTTTGCCTCTCTATTAGTGCAATTTCACACCTCTGCCTGACAAGTTCTGCAGCAGAGTGTGCTGCCTAACTTGTAGTCCCAGATTTTGGCATCAGTTATGAGTATCTCAAGAGACAATGTCTGGGAAGTTCTACTCAAACTGCAGCGTGATGCGGGCAGAAGTGAGGAGGTGGAAGGGCTTGCTGCCCCTGCACTGGAAGAAGAAATGCTTGAAGGTGAGTGATATTTGGGGAACTGTGTGAAGGAGCTTCTCCATCCCAGCTTTACTCTACTAGAAGAGGATAATTTAAATTTCATGAAGGTGGTATACTGAGACATGACAGTAGGCTGCAATAATAACCAGGTACCACTGATGGTGATATTGCAATATCATCCTCCTTCTCCTGAAATATACCTCCAAGAAATAAAAAATAACCAGCTGGAGCTAGAGGTAATTGCTTATAGAGTGACAGGTAGTGGTGAAACCCATTATATCATTTCTCTGCCAATGACGTATTTTTCCCAGCAGTACATATCTTACGTATTTGCTCTCTCAAACTTAGTATTGTAATTACTTATGATACTTTTAAATTAAGATGACAATTAAGGCATACTACTTCTGCTGAATTGCTTCTGAAATTAAGTTACTCATATTTGCATCAACATTCTGTAACCAAGTGAGGCTGCTTCCCTGAGGTATAGTAAAAACTCAAAGTAGGAGACCATCTCTGACCTGCATAGCTTACCTTTTCAAAGGACAAGATAAATGAAGACATTGGTTCTCCTCCACTTTAGTCTGCTGTTTTAATTCTCCTAATTTTCTGTAAGCTATATCCTCTTGCTTGAAGACTAACCAAGGAGGAGGTGTCCATGTCAGCACTTAGCTAAACTATTCAAATTGAGTTATCTTTCCTTGAAGGTTAGCCTTTCTTGCAGTTAATAAGCTGCCATCACAGTGTTTTTATGAAGGAGATAAAGCTGCCTGCATATAAAAAGCTTCTAAATAATGTTGTCAATGTTTATGATACTCCATAAATGGTATAATGACCATCAAACAGTAAATCTCTCACCCTGTGGACTCTAAACCTTGTTCCAAGTTATAAGGTATAAAATAAAGTGCAATTAGCAATGAAATAATAAGTTACAAAGTAATCATCACTCCTTTTTGTTCCCACAATCATATTATTTCCCAGTCGTATAAATAGACAAAGAGTTAAATGACTACAAATTTAGTTGACCTATTTCTAATCTTATGCTTACTATTGTAATTCAAGAAAAACTCCAACGAGAAACAGATATAAAGTTAGGGTAAAGGAAGACAAGATTTATGCAAAAATAAAAATATTTTAAATAAAGGTGAATAAACATTTAATATCCCCCTCAAATTTTGCATTTCATTTGCAAATGGGTTTTATATACTAAATAAAGAAGAAATACATAAATGAAAAGGTCTGCCTAAGGCTATGAGATATGACCTCACTTGTAAGACTTGTCAATACAAGGTATTAATAATTGACTAGCAGCTCCTTCAAAATGGACAGGGAGCCATAAGGACAGAGCTTGTACACAGACACAAGCACCTAAAATGAGGAATCTGCTACAAGTTCAGAGGCTCTCTTGTAAGGAAGAGCTGGCTTCAAAACAATGATGAGACTACCCACATCCAAGAGGGTACTACTTGCATGCTAAGTGTCATCCCAGCAAGTCAATAAACAGTGTTTGTGTATATTGTATTTATCCTTTTGGTGCTCACTGTGTTTTAAAGGGCATTATGAACCAGATTAATAGCTCAGCCTTACAAACTATTGCACGTAGTTCAGTACTCAGCTATATCTCTTGTAGTTCTTTCATATTAACCTTTTTTTTTTAATGAAAAGAGAAGGCAGCTCAGCTAATTACCCAAGAAGGATCTCCTTAAACCAGCATTCATCTGACTGCAAACTCAGTTGATATTAGGAAAAAAAAAAAAAAAAAAAAAAAAAAACTTAGATAAATATTAAGTTTCCCACAGTGGGCAAAGAGTGAAATATTACTCCCTGGATGAAGCTTCAGAGACCAGCTTCAGGGCAGGTCAGACTGCAATGAATAAGGGACCCAAAGCAAAAAGGCCGACCAAAAAGCTCTTTTTAGGGCTTTTTTGAAGCCAGTGAAAGCACCGTGCTGGTAGGCTGCTGAGCCAGCAGGGGTGGAGCTGGCACTGCCCACTCTTATCTCTTGAGCTTGACCTTGAGCCTTTGTTGTGAGGCTAAAAGCAGCCCTCGGGAGGGCTAGGTGTTGAAAGGGTGTTACTGGATACTGGTAGTAGGAAGGGAAGTTAGTAGGTGAGCACTGCCCATACAATACTGTAACAGCAGGTGTGGGTGGCAAGTCTTGTGGCAGGACAATGTGAGTGTTTTTGTCTTTGCTCAGAAGATCAGCTCTCCTACTGACAGACCCTGAGATCACAGGTTCTAATATGGTCTCTACCAAACAGCAGGCCTGCCCCAAGAAGACTGTGGTAACGCAGACAGAGGGCCTGCCCAGAAATGTGGCGGTTCAGGTCTCTGACTGTAGGGAGTGCCTGAACTTGCTGCTGCCAAAGGAGGATGGGAAGAAGACCACACCTGTGTGGGGTGTGAGCAGGTGGGTGAGTTGCTCAGCCTGGTGGTGGAGCTTAGAGAGGAAGTAGAGAGACTAAGGACTATCAGAGAGTGTGACCAGGAGATCGACTAGTGGAGTGACTCTCTACGAGAAAGACACAGAGATTGCACCCCCATACCGACCTACCTTGGTTCTTCAGATGCCTCTATGTAATAGGTTTGAAGCCCTGAAACCAGAGGGAGAGGTGAGTAAGGATGAGGTGGGAGAACTGCCTCCAAGGGTGTCTAAGGTGAGGAGGTTAGCTCCACACTTGAAGACTGTCTCCTCCAGAAAAGAAAGGGTGATAGTCATCGCTGACTCCCTTCTGAGAGGAACAGAGGGCCCAATATGTCGGCCTGACCCTACCTGTAGGGAGGTGTGCTGCCTCCCTGGGGCCCAGGTCAGGGATATTTCCAGAAAACTTCCCAGTCTGATCTACCCCTCAGATTACTATCCTTTATTGATCGTTCAAGCTGGCAGCGATGAGGTCACTGACAGAAGCTTGAGGACTATTGAAAATGTTTTTAGGGGACTGGGGAGGTTAGTTGATGGAGCAGGCATACAAGTAGTATTTGCCTGTATTCCTACAGTGGCAGGGAACGACAATGCAATGACTGGGAAAACCCATCTCATGAACACATGGCTGAGGCTGGTACAAACTCAAGCATTTTGGGTTCCTTGACCATGGAGCAGTCTACTCAGCACCTGGCCTGAAGTCTGCTGATGGGTATCACCTGTCTCAAATGGGGAAACGGATCCTTGCCCAGGAGCTGGCAGGACTTGCTGAGAGGGCTTTAAACTATATATGAAAGGGGAAGGGGATAAAATCAGGCCTGCTAAAGATGAGCCTGGGGGAGTGGTAATGGGATTAAGGGTGAGGGGCTCAGCTGAAGTGTGTCTACACCAATGCAGGCAGCATGGGCAACAAACAAGAAGAGTTACAAGCCATTTTGCAGCAGGCAAGCTATGACCTAGTTGCTATTATGGAAACATGATGGGACCACTCCCATGACTGAAGTGCTGCAATGGATGGCTACAAACTCCTCGGGCAGGGTAGGCAAGGAAGGAGGGGTTGCGGCATGGCTCTCTGTGTTAGAGAGTGCTTTGATGTTACTGAGTTTATGGTTGGGGATGATAAGATTGAATCCCTATGGGTAAAGACAAGAGAAGGGCTGACAAGGGAGACATCCTGGTGGGCGACTGTTATAGACTGCTGAACCAGGATGAAGAGACAGATGAGGTGTTCTACGAGCAGCTGGCAGAAGCTGTGTGATTGCCAGCCCTTGTCCTCATGGGGGACTTCAACTTCCCCAACATACGCTGGGAATACAACATAGTGCAGAAGAAGCAGACTAGGTTGTTTCTGGAGTATATGGAGGATAACTTCCTGATGCAGCTGGAGAGAGATCCTACAAGAGAAGCTGCCCTGTTAGACCTGCTGTTCACAAACAGAGAAGGTCTGGTGGGAGATGTGGAGGTTGTGGGCTGTCTTGGACAGAGTGACCATGAAATGATAGAGTTCTCAGTTCTTAGTGGAGCCAGGAAGGGGAACAGCAAAACTGCTACGTTGGACTTCTAGAGGGCGGACATTGAATTGTTCAGAAGACTAGCAGGGGGAGTCCCCTGGGATTCAGTCTTAGAGAGTAAAGAGGTCCAAGACAGCTGGTCGCTCTTCAAGAAGGAATTCTTAAAGGTGCAGGAGCAGGCTGTCCCCCTGAGCCACAAAATGAGCCGGCATGGAAGAAGATGGGTGTGGATAAATAGGGAGCTATTCTTGAGGCTCCAGGAGAAAAAAAGAATCTACCTCCTGTGGAAGAAGGGACAGGCAACTCAGAAAGAATACAAAGAAGTTGTTAAAATGTGCAGAGAGAAGATCAGAAAGGCAAAAGCCCAGCTTGAACTTAACCTGGGCACTGGGGTAAAAAGGAACAAGAAACTCTTTTACAAATATATCAACAGTAAGAGGAGGACCAAGGAGAATCTCTATTTTTTGCTGGATGAGGCAGGGAATGTGACCACTGAGGATAAGGAGAAGGCAGAGATTCTGAATGCCTTCTTTGCATCTGTCTTTAAAAGTCAGGCCAGTTATCCTCAGGATACTCCACTCTCTGACCTGGGAGTCTCAGGTGGGGAACAGACTAAACCCCCCACGATACAGGAGGAAACAGTAAGAGACCTACTACTCCAACTGGACTGCCACAAGTCCATGGGGCAGGATGAGATTCACCTGAGAGTACTGAGGGAACTGGCGGAGGTGATAGCTGAGCCGGCATGTGTGGGACAACCGGGGGATCAGGCCTAGTCAGCATGGGTTCATGAAGGGCAGGTCCTGCTTCACCAACCTGATCTCCTTCTATGATCTAGTGACCCATCTGATGGATGAGGAAAAGGCTGTTGATGTAGTCTACCTAGACTTCAGCAAAGCCTTTGACACTGTCTCCCACAGTATTCTCCTGCAGAAGCTGGCAGCCCATGGGTTGGACAGGTACACTCTTGTCTGGGTAAGGAACTGGCTGGA
>PPHD01022899.1:0-12659 GCA_002909625.1 Bambusicola thoracicus | reverse complement strand
GGAGCTGCAAAGTTTTGTTGACAATAATGAAGAAATGCCTAGCACTGGTATACCCCATTATGAAATGACGCACCATTCATTCAGAAACCTTCTGCAAGAATGAGAGCAATATTTGCTTATCGCAATTCCCAGAATGGCTTGTCAAGAGGAATTGAATTGTCCTCAGCAAGAATTTCTAGGTTGCAGAATCTGTCAAGAACGATGCAAGTATGACTGACTGTGTGCTGGGACAAGCAATGAAAGAACCTCTTCAAGGCCACTACAGTCCTGCTCCCATGGATTCCACATCAGTGCAAACGCTGAAATTTCAGATGATCATCTCCTGGACAAGCAAAGAGAACTTGCTCCCCTTACCCCAACAGTCTTAAGATTTCTTAAGGACATATCTCAAGCTACTATTGAAACTACATATTAGAACAATGCAACATAGATTTCCTAAATACAGTACAATACTTCCTACAAAACATCCCTTCAGGGTACTCAAGGTGTCATTGGCTTTCTAAAGTTTGCATGGATCTTTCAGTCAGTTCTCAACATAAATTGAAGCCCACCAAGAGGATGTTTCTGGAGCAACCTAACTACTAGAGTATGACAAAGACAAACAGATGTACACCCTTTGTGTTCTTCACATACATAAATATTCATGTTTTCTTGCTCCCTATCACCAACTACTGAAATTGAACAGTTTTAACAGTTAAAATTTAAAAAAAAAATTTCCTTCAGAAATAGCAAAATACAATGTCAGTGATCTAATGGCATAATAAATTTATAAAGAATCTGCATGACATGAGTGTGATCATCAAAAATCTTTGCTCTTTTTATAGGAGTAATTTGTACAATTATAGTCTCAGTGCTAGCTGCTAATATGTAAATATGCTAGGGATAATAAAAGCCATAACTTTTAGTCTGCATGCATGCCTGTGAACGTCCTTTCAACAAAAAAGAAACAAAGTTTTAGGGCTGTCAACATAGGACATGTTGCTGACTAGAGACAGTAATCCTACAGCATCCTATCAATCTCCGACATCAGATTAAAATCCACAGTACAACAATGAACATTTTCAATCTTGAAAACTACTGGGGCTTGACTACTACAGAAGACTAGTAGAACCTACGTCAAAATATACAGTTGGAGTGGAAAATTCTACTCAGTAGTATACTGAAGCTACAAGCTTTTTCAGAAATTCATCAAAACACAGTTTGAAAATTTAATGAAATTATGAAGTTCATGTCTTAACTTAGACCAGATTTTTCACAAACTGTATTAAACCTTTACAAATCTCTTTTTTTGAAAGTATATCTTCAGCAGATACTTCAAGCCATAATATCTGACCTATAACTTGGCTCTATGTTTGCTCGAAATCAATGCATCTTCAAAAAGAATGTTCCAATTACCAAAAACTCAGTGAGAAAACAAAACTATATTTAAGAGTGCTACTTAAGAGTAATGCTTCCAACACTCAATTTATAAAAACAATGCATCTTACCCCCAGTTCCAAGGACTTTCAATAGCTCAAAGTTCTCAATTCCAACTTTCTCCGCATGGCCTGTCAAATTTGCTGAAGGAAGGAAAAAAAAACACATCAGATGTGCAATACATCGAGACATCATATTCCTATGAGCTTTAGTAAAAATAAGTTAGCAGTTGAACGAAATAAGCAGCATTAAAAGGACATCCCAGCAGCATACTGTACTACAGCCTGAAAAGCAAGGCAGAACAATATTTTATGTCCTCACAGAATTCTCACTGAAACCCATCTAGTCCAAACTTCTGCTCAGGTGCTCATGCCACTAACAGCCCCAGGGGCTGATATCTACAACCTTCCATGGGCAAACTGTTCCAGGCATTCATCCACACCAACAATAACGTATTCTTTCACTAATATGTAATAGGCATTTCTTATGTTTCAGACGCTACCTGTTATCTTTCATCCTACCATCATTTACCACTGAGAAAAGTCTAGAACTGATTTCTGTGTAATCTTCAACTGTACGCTTCTAGAAAGCAATCATATCTTTCCTTAATCCTAACAACCTAAATATGGTCATGTTCTTGGATTACATAGTGTTTAAGTTGATGTAAACAGAGCTCCAATGACCATTCATTTATTTAACACAGAATTATTAAACATACATTTTGCTATGACTGAAAGTGAAAGACCTTGAATCTAGAAGGCCAACACATCTGGAAAAACCTAAGCTGAAACAAGGTTTTTTCATTGGCTGGGGAGTCTGGGAAGAGAGCTCCATGTTTGTATTCTATACCACTGAGTGTATTTTGTCTAACATATTTTTCTAAGCAGGGAAACGAAGAGCCGTATTTTTATTTTTTCAATAAGCTGATGAAAGAAAGTAGCTCCAATTTTTTCCATCTCTCATTCCTACCATAATATTAGCCATCCACTTCTGTTAACATGATGGCAGCACATACAATAAGGCTGCTTAGTGAAATTATACAGACTAAAAGTAGGAAGCCAAAAAAGTAAAGAAGTTTCATTTTCCAAGCCAAGTTCAGTTCGTGATCCACTTCAATAAGCAGCTGCACAAACAGTTCTACTAGCACAATTAGGGATGCAGTATCAAGCACCAGAAGCTGCATATGCTGTCATGATTGCTAAAGGAAAGCCTCATAGTAACCTAAAGGCTGGTTTCAGGGGGAAAAAATAAAAAATAAAAATTAAAACCAACAGAAGATGACAAAATCAGCTTCCTCCATTCAAAACAAACCAGAATGTGATATGTCTGAGAAACTTCATGAAGACCACATGCTTTCTGAATTCACTATCAAAATTCATATTATTTGTCAAACTGTAGTAATTCCAACAGCTCAAAGCAAATAGAAAACTAAACTTCAGAAAGACATCTCTCTGCAAAGAATGAAAGCATAAAAAACCACACTAAATAAATGAAAAAGAAAACTCATGACTTATTCCAACAATCCTAGGAATCTGTAAACACACACAAATGCATCCATTGGGGATAGGCTAACAGTGCTCTCATGCAAAGCACTGATGAAATCTCATCTGAAATACCATATTCAATTCCTAACATCCAGTTTTATGGGGGATTAATCAAGCTCGGAATAAGCACAAAGAACACTTAAAATTACTGGAAGATAAAAAAGCCTAAAAATTTTCAGCATTTTCTCCCTTGTTTGAGTAGAAGTACATGACAATTGCAGATGCAAGCACATCTACAAGCTATCCTAATATTACATGTAATAAAAAACAGATCACAGAGAAATTATTCTTGAACTGATCCCAGAAGTAGTTATTAAAATACAGAAATACATGTGGTAGGCAAGATTTAGTGCCAGAACCATTTACAAATCAGTGAATTAATATGCATCACATGAATTGAACAGAAGCTGGCTGTACTATTAGCAGCAAGTGCTACATTACAGTAATTGCTTAAGTCAGTAGTACGGATAACGTACCCATCTACCGAGTGTGAGGTAGATCCAGACTGAGTGAATAGCTACATAGGTCACTCTGAAAGCCACTGACAAAATTCAAGACAGAACTTCTCTAGACTCTAGCTAAATAAACGCTGAACTCAGAACAGTTAGAATTTTTTCACTTTAAAATCCTGATTTCAAACTTCCATTATGCAGTATTCCAAAAAGACTTTTACCATCTCATACACTTGAAGAGCTGTCAGCAGAAGGCTTTCCAATCAAACACTCTACTAGAATGCACGACAGTCATATAACAATGCCATGTTCTTGGAACCGCATAACACAGAGAACGGAACACAGGGAAACGTTGCATCTCCAATAACATGCTGATGATTTGTAATGCTGGCTATAGTCCTAGAAAAGGATCAAGTCCTGAACTCTGTCCATTAATCTGAGTTATACCTTAAATTCATTTTAATTTGCATTCCATATTAAATAACAGTAGTGAAATGTTTTCCAGTCATGAGGTTAGACAATAAGTAGATGAATGATAACTCATTTATGTACTTGTTACAATGTGAACCACTGTTTAGCTCTGTGAACCACAGTTTCGCACTATCCACTTAATCCCATTTTACCTCTATTCTTTTACATTAAATTGCTTTAGAAAAATGATGAAATGTCTTGAAAGTTATTGTAATCTTATTTTTATAACAGAAGTGGAAAAGAATATAGTGGAAAATACTTATTTGTGATAAGAAGCCCCTCCTCATTCTTTTGGCATTATACTGAGGAAGAAGGACGTCCCTCAAGACCAGAAAGCTAAAGGTGCTTCATAACACCTGGAAGCATGAGAGGACACTAGGGACGTACAACTTCTGAGAGTGATTCCCCATAAAGAAGGCAGCAATATTATCCTCAGTCTAAAATAAATCAAAACACTAATAACACATCTTCAAAGCTACAGGAAAAGATCAACAATTCCTAGAGAGTGCTCCTCCCAACAGAGTCACGTCTGGCAACAGCCTCAGTCCCTCTCTAAAGTCATTACCCAAGAACTGCAAGCTGAAGAGCTTGTAGTGCCCATGCCATTCTTTCCAATGACACCACTAAAACAGCCCTTTACCACCTTTTCCCAAAAGTAGAAGATGCAGCACTTTTTGACACTGAGATGTGGTGTGGCTTCCTCCAAAAACTACAACTGCTATGACATCTCCTTGAATTGCCTTGAGGGGCACTACTCCCAAACATCAGCTCCTACCTTCACCAGCCACTCCTAAGGAACCCAAGTGTCCACTGCAGAAGAATGCCCAGAAGAACTGCTTTCAGCAATTAAAAGATAACCGTTCCAAAGAGTCCAAGAGTCCTTAAAGGGCAGTGGCAAGAAGGCCTTCACAATCAATGACAGAACAGTGAGAAACCTCTCCCATCCCCAACTCATTGCCACGCTAGCATTACTAAGAGAACATGACCCAACAACTACCTGTGCAACCCATACAAGGACAGGAGTGCAACAGGATGTACAGTCATCAGTGAGGCTCCTTCCAGCTGCAGTATCACAGCATCTCAGCATATGCAATGATGCCATTCAGACACGGTAACTGCAAACACAGCTCAATTTAAGAGGTAAGTACAAGGAAAGCAACTTTGAATAGAGAATTATTTCTCCATGCCCTTTTTCTTCATAGCAGAAAAGCACAAAGGAAGGGAATTAAACTTGGAGATGAAGTACTGCCCAAGTCAGTAGGACAATAGTTTCTCAACAAACTACGTGAAGCTACACATAGCTCAGCAGTACAAATGACATGAGCACATCAGTGAAAATACACACACACAGTAAGCTCACAATACATTCAAGGAAACAAAATAACTGCATAGGTACCCAATTAGGAAAAGTTCCTATTTACACATTTCCTACAGAACATAATCAACAGTATCTAGCATCGGGCCAACACAGCAAGGATAACACAGAGCTGAGATTGATGGCAAAATACAACACATTAATCCAGAAACAGGGAAAGTGACTAAAAGGAAAGGCCAAACAAAGATCATCCATGAAAACAAAGAGGAAACAATGGTATTGGTCTCAATTATCACCTTTGATAAACACAAATGTCTAGAAAGACTTGCACTGTGAAAACAAACCTCCGCATGCAGAGGCACCAAAGCATGAAGCAGCATGTATTGCTGTTCTCAGCTCCCAGGAAGCAGAGCAGTCTATTTGATTCTGGGAATCAGGACAAAACGCTTCTATTTGATGGAACATCTCCACACGACAAAGGAATTCACACTGTCACCTGCATTACACTTGAACTTTGAGATGGCCCAGTGTGAAGTGAGAACTGGGCAAGATAGTAGAGCAGAATGACTACTTCCTTATTCAGAGTGAACAGGGGTGTTTTTCCTTGAGATTAAGCAAAACTTGCACACTATTTTCAGAGGGAGGAGGGGAGAACAAAAAAAAAAAAAAAAAAAAAAAAGAAGAAAACCAACCAACAACACAGCACATAACCAAAGCTTCACAACTGCTATTCATTAGACACTGACGAAAACACATCTAGGATGCTGTATTAGTTTTCTGTTAAATATATTGAATTACACCTTGGATTGCAACTCGTTTCAGCAACTGTGATCTATTGTGAAGGCAAGTAAAAAACATCCCACAGTCCTTTCAATCTGAAAGACTATCACCAACTAATAACTGTCAGGCCACTGAACAGAAGTTCCATCTAATCAGTACAAGGAACCATCTTACAAACTTAAAATCAAATTCCCAAAGGACAGCTATGAAAAATACAGGTAGTTCTTGAGGCGATTAAAAAAAAGCAAAAAGGAAACACAGCCACAGTTTGAACTCACATTGAAGAAGGAAAACTGCAATTCATGCTATTCTGAACTCCAGAATCACAACTGAGATAACTGCGAAGACAACCATTCACCCTCTGTAACATTAGGTGTTTAAGAAAGAGATCATCTGAGCTGAAAAATATTCAAGTTTTGAAAGCTGTTGATCCTATTCCAGTAGGCCTGGAAACCAAAGCTTTGCACAGCCAAAGATGACAAAAATCTTCTGAAGAATTAGCTAACTGTAATACAGCATGTGGAAATTCAGAACTATGAAATACTGGGGGAAAGGCAAGAGAAAACAATCACTGCCGTTATTAGCATAGACTGAAGCTGTAGAACTCTACCCCAAAGTTGTCATTTGCATATCAGAAGCTGAAATAAAAATAGTATCGTTGATAACTGAGATTAATGACCCAAACTTACAGTAGTTTGGGCTGGAAAATGTTCCATGTTAAAATCCATTTGCATTCATCAGCAGAAGCTATTACAGAAGTGATTTTGCTATGAGGTCTGTCATTACTGTACGATGAATCACTATGAGGTCACCAAGATTCAGCCCAGAAGCATCTCATGGTTAGCAAGCTCAACGTGCAATAACAGTATACACCACGTAACAGCTAAAAAAAAAAAGTTAGGTAACGCAATTACAGCAACTTTATTCATTAACAAATACCAGAGCTGAAACAGCCAGATCCAAGTAAGAGATGTCTAAAGACAGTGCACGCCTTTTTAAACCAGAGATGATAACCAAGAACAAGGTATGAATGAAATTTGGCCTTCTCTATCAACAGAGATCAGCATACCACTTTATCAAAACAAACAAACAAAAACACTCACCACAGCCCATGACCGAAGTGGAAACTCTTGATAGAGTGTTCAAGTAATAACATAGGTTAAGCATTAACAAAAGAGTAACTGAATAGAAGTTTTGGTGGAAGGTGTTTACGTACTGGCTTACACAGACAGAAGGTAGAAAAGCTCAAGAATTATCTTCAGAACAATCCTCTTCCAGGTGAAACTTTCGTGACTAACTGTTCAAACTAGCATGAAATATTTACGAATGTCAATAGTCCCAACAGATCCCCAAATAAAACAAGTACAATGACTGTAGTGTAAAACCTTCATGAAGCAGGCCACCTGCCTACGTACAGAAGATGTCAGGAGCAAAGCAATCTTAGAAGAGTTCGTACCTCATCATTAGGACTGCATATTGATACAAATAAAGAACGTTTACCAGAAAACAAGTGACACCAAGCAATGAAGGAGATCCAACTGGAATATTTACATCAAGAGCTGCAAATCACACCCTAAAAGGCTTTCACTGAAGTTTAATCAACTCCGTCAAGTGCTTTCTGAACTGCTTCTTAAATAAAATCCTAAGGTGCACTGATTCTGCAAAGAGTAAAATTCGCAGATCTAAGTGGAATTAAGGAATACTCATCAACTTACTCTGTAAAAAACTGCCCTTGCATTTCCCACAGCAAGACCAGCGCACATATATTTCAGTTCTCGAGAAAAGCTGGACTAAAGTAAAAACAATTAGAGTTTTGAAATATTCAATTATTAATATCTCTTGACATCTAAACACTATACAGAATTAATAATCATACTTTGTGTAAGAAACAACTTTTGTATTATTTTAAAAGTATCTGTAAGCTTCCATAAGAATGTTTTCTTCTAAAAATAATGAAGAAATAATACTGCAGAGGTGCCAGGTGTACTGCCATAGCAAAGGCTGAATTCTCTATTTAACTCATGATTTCATCTCCTGTTTTAGGCACCGGAATCTCTCCTTTCAACAGAATATGAACAAACAACAAGCTATCTTACAGCTACATATAAATTCATTCTTCTTCAAGTTCTCATTCAAGAGAAGTAAGAATTTGTAATATTAAATCCTTCAAACTGTTTTAAGCCTTTCACAACTTATAATGTGGTGTGAAACAGACTCAAGTAGAAATTCCAAGTCGTTCTGTCTCTAGAACCCTGCAGCCCTTTGCTAAGTTACCTGTAGGCTTCACTCACCTTTTTCCTTGCAAGTACAAACTAATGCAAGATCCTTAGTCCAAAGTGTGTGACAATAATACAATGAATCCAGTAGACCCTTCAAAACAGATGTGGCAAAAGGAAAAGAAAAATGGCTTAAAGCAAACCAAACGTGTGTACTGCCTATCGCTCACAGGTTTGCCTCAAGATCCCAGCTTTGCTCATTTTTGCCTCACACCAGGCCATACAGTACAGTGAGATGGGCAGCCTCCTAGCTAGACACATGCAAAGGTGGTTCAGAATCCTTTAATCTTTTTTTTTTTTTTTCCCCACCAAAAAAAATCAAGAATTATGAATGAAGAAAACAAAAAGAGGAAAAGAAAATATCTGTTAGCAGTTTATCTTCTCCTTGCCTTCCTACATCACAGCTCTTTCCTCTGCCCATATCCTTCCCCATGTAAATTGTTCTCTATAGGCTTTACATTTGTCATTGTGCAGTTCCCTGGCACTGCCAGGGATCAGAAAACATTAAGATACGATAATAATACTTTTTCCACTGTAAATAATACAAAGCTTCTGAGATCTCCAAAAGAGATGCAAAATTCCGCCAATTCTAAGGTTAGCCTTTAAGAATACAGCCTTTCCCTTTACAAGGTACAAGAAATGGATCACCCTGAACAATTCTTTTTCTTATTATTTCCACTGGAGAGCTGCAGAGAGCTCAAAGACAGTCACCACTTCCTATCAGTTGATCTTTGGTATGTTTTTTTCCTCCTACTTCCTGTCAAGAGAAGGGGATTCCACTTTCCCCACAAGCTCACTTCCTTCCCAATATAAAGGAAAGGAGATAGTAACTATTCTCAAGTGGCTGAGCTGTGAGTTTCTGTTGGTTTGTGTAACAATCTTTTCAAAAGAAAAAAAGAACTGGCTGTCAAATACATTAGGAAAAAAAAATCACCATTAATTCAAATGTGTTCTAAAAGTCACTGCTGTGCCTAATCTATAAAACAGCCAACCAGAAGTAACAATCATTGAATACATGCATGCATACAGTTTGCTTAGTAGTATGGGGGAAAATCTGATTCTATGCATCATTAAAATTAAACGTATATGCACAGAGCAGTGCCCAAGCATTGCAATCTAGTAAAGAACACAGCATCTCACAGGCAGTCGAGTGCCACAGTTTCTTCCCTGTCACAGAGCCCATCTATGAAGTGATGTTATTTTCTGCAACTGCTTTTTGCTCAAGCAACAGAGAATGAGTTTCATTGCCCCAGAGAACATGGGATATAGAGTTAATATTAAGATGTCAGATGACAGGAATATAATTTCAAATTGAAAGTTTAAAAGAAGTCAGGCCGTGATATGATAAGGCTAACAAGTAACTGCCGCTTGGTGTTAAGCAGAACCTCTACAGCGTAGAGATAACGCTACATATCCTCTAGTTGTGCATTTTCATACACCACAAAACTGGCTTGAAGGTAAAAAGCAATCCTGTTTTATTCTCAAAGACATTCGTTTCATCTTACACCCCAGTTCTATAGTATGTTCACTTATTCACTTGACTGCAGTCAACGCCAGTCTCTAACCAACTTCATGTTTTTAGAGCAATTACACGACCCAAGTAATTGCAAAGCACAACTAGAGGTTCACCTGCACTAAGCTGATTTGAATACACAATTCTTTCTACTTTGAATGAGCTTCTGTTATCAAGAGGTTCAAGCAACAACTTCCACAACATGAAAAGGAGACACTCCCTTCTCAAAGAAGCCACTAATTTCTACCACAATAATACACTCTTCCAAAGCACAGAGGAGACTGACCTCTTTTCCTTCTGCCAACTACTTCTGATACGTTTCTCTCTAAATCATTCAATTAGTCACGGAGCTAGAAACATCAAAGGAAACACAAAGAGGAAGGGAATCTGGAATCTAAACAAATCACACGTTTAGAGGATATTCGTGGCACACCACCTCAGAGTTTTAGAGCAACAAGGATTCTAACAGCTACAAGTCCTGCTTTTAGGAATGCCTCACCCTCTTTCTCATATTGAAGTGAAAATAAATAATCACTCTGTGTGTTTTAGAACTGCGGTGGGTTGACCCCAGGCAGCAGCTAAACACCCACGCAGCCAGATCGAGGGCAAGAAACTAAGAAAAGCATCCCATGTATCCTAGAGGTAATAAATTATACATATCTACACAAAAGAGCTGAGGGCAAGTTTTCTCCTCAAATTATCATATCTTCGTGCATTGCGCAGATACAAGTTCTGAGACAATCTCTCGCTATGCCATGCATAGCAATGACACTATTGACATCTTCAGGAGTAGGAGTCTCCCAGGAGTACATGACAGAGCAGCTCCCTCCTCCACCCTAATGTTCCAGAAATAGACGAGCCATTGCTAGAAAGCATTTTTCAAAAAGCAGAGTTTTCTAGATACTTAATAAGGGGGAAAGCAACTGACTCCCATTAAACTACATTTTGAAAGCTTACAAAACAACAAACAAGCCTGATCGTTCCTTAATTAAAAGTATCAGTGCTTCCTGAACCCATAAAGCACAAAAATCAAGATCAAACCAACTACGTATTATGCTGTTAGACAGCTCTTTGTCTAGTGTCAGTGAACACATTTATTCTTCAAAGTATCTCTAAATGCCTGTCCCGCAGGGATATGGGCTGTCTCAATGTCTATAACAGAAATCTTCACAGAGCTAGAGTCCTGTGTGGAATAATTGCAATCCACGTCCTTTTCCCCTACTTCTTTCTCTCCCGCATACTGAAATCTAGCAATACCTAATGAGACAAATATGTATTCCACCATTTCTTTTTTTGTTGTTGTTGTTCTTCAAAGAAGGAAACCACAGCTTCTTTGGTTTCTGCAGGAAGAGCTTTTTTTTTTCTTTTTTTTTTTTTTTAAGCTGCAGTGATAGCTGTGCTCCACTGGGGTACATCTACAGAGCCCCTGGACCAGCGTGACACCGGGACGGAAGGCTGAGCAGTACCGCAGTACCGAGGGGACTCCAGCAATACCACCTGCCGTTCCCAAGCGGTGCAGCGCAGGATGCCAGCTACGTGAGCCGCGAGGATGCTTTGCTCAAACTTTTAGGATGAACAGCATCCTACAGTTGCTATTACACGGAGAAAAGAAAAAACGGACGAGGAGAGGAAAGGAATGAAGGTCGTGGGTTAATAGCTGCGTTAAACACTGTTAATAAACACAGAGAATACGTATCCTGACTACGTGCTACACGCGTTCCGAATTAACGCAAGTCCTGGATTTACTGTAACGTTCAAGTTGCCTGGAAACTTCGGAGGAGCGCAGAGCCGCTATTAGAAATACATCTCCCGAGACCTCCCGCAGCACCGCGTCCCCGCGGGGTCGGACACGGCCACGGCCACGTGCGGGGCCGCAGCTCGGGGCCGCACGAAGGGCCGCCCGGGGCCGGGCCGGGCCGAGGGCTGCGCGCCCCGCTCGCCGCATCCCGGCCTCCCACCGAGCTGTCACCGAAACTACCTCGCTGAGGGCTGCAGCGGGCAGCCTCCCCTCCGCGCTGACATTGCCATAAAAGTCAAAAACGCGACTAAGGGGAATCGCGACCCTTATCTGCAAACCTTTATCTCCTTCAAAAGCGCGCAGGACCAGCGGGGAAGCGGGACAGGAGAACCCAGCGCGCAGAAGTGTGGCCCAAACACTTCTTCAGACGTACCGCGCTGCCATTCCCCCCCCTCCCTCCTCCCCGGCCCCCACCGCCCGGCCCCGCCGCCATACCCCCGCCGCTCACCGTTCCTCAGCTCGTGCGTGACGGTGAGCAGCGGCCGCTCGCTGCCCTGCGCCGAGCCCGAGGGGCCCTCCATGTTCTCCCGGGAGGGCGCTCCCCCGCCTCGGCCGCTCCCCGCGGGTGTGTGCGTGGAGGCGGGGGGCGGCACCCGGCCCCGGGCGGATTTTATTTCCCGGGGACGCTCCGAGGAGCGGGAGCCATAGGCGCACGGCGAGGGAGGGAAGGGAGGGGACTGTTCTCCCTCCGCCTCGAGGTGGGGAAGGGACGGGGGGGGGTGGGGGGGGGCGGCGAAGAAAAATAAATAAATAAACCCGACGGCAAACAGTTAGTAAAATACGGGGCGGCACACACGTAGGCTGCCCTCCCCCGGCCCTCAGAGCCGGCCCATGTCCTTGCGGCTCCCCTCCCCCCTGCTCCAGCCGCCCAGCGGTAGGGAGCCGACTCTAGTCGAGTCGAGCCGAGCCCAGCCCGCCCGGGATAGGCTGAGGCGGACGGGGTGGAGGGCTAAGCGAGCGCCGTGGCCGCTCCTCTCAGCACCCCCTCCCTGCCCGCCCAGCGCTCATTGGCGCGCGCGCTCGAGAGCGCCCGAAGCTGTTGGGCAGTGAACGCTCCGCGCACCACCCCCCGCCCTTCCGCCGAGCGGCGCCTT
>PPHD01022898.1:1334-12659 GCA_002909625.1 Bambusicola thoracicus | reverse complement strand
TGAGGTTTAACAATTGCCCTTTTGTGATGTATACTCTGGTGATACCATCAATGAACTGGCAGAACTGTAAAGCCTGAGCATGGCCATTACAGATACTATGGTTGAAAACAGAGGAAAGTTTTCTGTTTCTAGTGAGAAAAGAACATTGCTGATTGTGAACTAGTCCCGCAGATTGCTTTAGAGTTATCTTCCGATGTACAATTGCAGCTGAAAATAACTAGATGATGGCAAAAAGAAGAGTCTAGCCTAAGACTCTAGGGGTGTTCAGATGTCTAAATTTTATAAGCAAAGACCTTGTAAAATAACTCACTTAAAATTTGAGAGTAATTTGTAAAATGCACATTTGATATATTTATATTGTAATTTTTATTTCTGTGGGGAAGTTGCTTCTCTTGGTTATATGGGTCTGAAGAAAGAATACTGGAAACTAAGATATGGGATTTTTAAATCTCGAGAGAAGAATAAAAAGAACACAAAAATCTAGGTTTTAATAAACAGATGTCTCTCTGTCTCTTTTTTTTCTTCTTTAATCTTATTATTTGATTAAAATTACTGAGGAAATTAGGTGACATCCACATGGCAACTGACAGTGGAAAACTTTGTAGTACCCAGCGTGGTCATCAATGCATCAATGTCCAGATGGTAATCTGTGATGAATGGTATCCATCAGGGTCTGTACTGAGATGAGTTGCCTTTAACGTCTTCATCAGTGACAGTGACAGCAGGATCACATACACACATGGCAAGTTTGCAGATGACACTGACTTGTTGTGTGGCTGACATGCCTGAGGGATGGAATGCCATCCAGAGAGACCTAGAAAGTCTTGAGCAGTGGGCCCAGGAGAACCTCGTGAGATTCAATAAAGTCAAGTGCTCTTGTGAGTCAAGGTAACCTGCACAATCAGTACAAGCTAATAGGATGTAGAGATGGAACACAGACCTGCCAAAAAGTACTTGAGGGTACTGGTGGATGGTGAACTGAATATGAGCCAGCAACATGCTTTCGCAGCCCAGAAAGCCAACTCTACTCAGGGCTGTATCTAAAGAAGAATGGTCAGCAGTTCAAGGGAGGTAATCCTCCTCCTCTTCTCTGCACTGGTGAGACCTCACCTGGAGTACTGCATCCAGATGCAGGGTCCTCAGTACAGGAGAGACATACACTTGTTGGAGTACTTCCGGAGGAGGGCCTCAAAAATGATCCAAGAGATGGAACACCCTCTATATGAGTACAGACTGAAATAACTAGGGCTGTTCAGCCTCGAGAAGGCCCCAGGGAGACCTGGAAGTAGCCTTTCAGTGTTTAAAAGGGGACTGCGAGTAAGAAGGGGACAGACTCTTTATCAGGGTCTGTCATGATAGAACAAGGGGAAATTATCTCAAAGTAAAAAAGATTTAGATTGAATATAAGGATGTTGAGGCATTGGAACAAGTTGCCCAGAAAGGTGGTGAAGGTCTTGTTCCTGGAGACACTCAAGGTCAGGCTGGATGGGTCCCTGTGATTCTGTGATTCTGTGATTCTACAATTCTATGCAAATAGACAGCAAAAATACCAGACACCTCTGCCAACAAACATTCCATAACCAGTAACTCACTTTCCCAATGATTCAGCAGCTTCAGATTTTTAATTCACGCTTCCTGCAGGGTAAAATATTTTGCATTGGCAACAGGAAAACTAGTCTGGCCAAAATTTTTCTTTCAGTTCTGTGGTTATTTTAGACTTCACTATCAAAGATTTTAGGGACGCTGTATCTTTAATATAGTGGATGAATATTCAGTTAGATCTCTATTTCTGAAGCATTTAATATGCTTGTCAAATTGACAAATATTTAGTTTATATTGATAATACATTTTAGAATAGTTGAATTTGAGCTGGTCTGTGGATACCTCCTGATGTCCTGTTTGTCCACTTTTGCAAACTTTGGATGTATTCAATATGCATTTTGTCTTTCATCTGCTCAGTGTGTAAAGGGTAGGCTGTTATAGCCCCAGATTTTATCCTATGCTTAATATGGTTACGAACAAGTAACCATATTTTGAGCTCAAAATATCTCCTAGAATTTTCACCCATCCAGTACATAATTTTTTGTCCATCTGGCTGTAACTTCTACTCTGTGAAATGCTCAGAATTGTTGTGTCTTTATCGCATTCCTTTTTCTCTATCTTTACTACTTTTGTGGTTGTCAACCTTGCCACTTTTTCCTGTCCTCTTTTATCTTCAAATGCTTCCACGGTCTTGCATCTAAAGTGAGAAAACAGAGCACAGGGAGGATTGCTTACTGTAGCTGCAGGTTATGCTAACTATAGCATAGCAGTCTGAAAGCTGGTGAAAGCCAAAGCTGTGGGAGAGAAGATGGAAGGAGAAACTTCACTGAATTGTAAATTAAAACAAGCACTAAAAGGATGGTAATTTGTAGGGGAAGAAGAAGAAGAGTGCTTTTTGTATTAAGTCTCTAGCAAACAATAGAAATTTCTGATTTTTGGCTTGGTGGGACAAGAGCAGGGAGGAATACATTTTTAGAGAGTGTCTTGTATTTTTTCTGCACCCTACAGTTGCAACTGTAGCACTAACTCTCATCAGGCAAGTGTAAAAATGGGACTACCAGAGAGCAGTATTTGTACAGGCTGCATTACTACGAATTTTAGCAGCAACTTCTCTGAAGTTCTCTGCAGCAGAAATGTAAGGTGTAAGTGGAGACTGATGGATTGGTATTCAGTGGGCTCCCAACACACTTATACAGTAAAATTCAGGATTTTTCTTCTTTAACTGTTTTAAGTCAAATAGAAGATAATTTTATACAGGGAATTGGAAAATTTCTTAGGTAAATTTTAACTTTGATGTCATTACTGCTTCTTCCTCATCCTGATATTTATGCAACTTGGGGAGAGGGGTAGGGGGTTGAAGGGAGGCAAAGGAGGTGGATAAAAAAGTAGAATTAGTCTGGAATAGAATATTATATGTGCTAGAATGGTTTGTAAGGCAGGATACATCCCTGGAAAATCCAGTTCATAGTGGTGGCAAAACAATAAGTATTGTTAGACAAATGTACACAAGGTATCTTTACTTAAAACCAATGTCCTCATTAGTAAGTAGTGGAGCCAGTCCTTTCAGGCAGAGGTGGAAGACACCCATTCGCCATTTACAGTATGGAAATACCAATATACACAATATATTGAACAACGTCTGGAAAATATTACATACACAACACAGACTTATGTTTTAAATGTAGATTTATTGCACAAATACAAGAGTTATAATTAACTTTATTAAAACCAGTTTAGTCATGGAGATTAAGCTTATGTGCAAATAAAGCTTCATTATTATTATGTACATGGTGGGCTAAAGAGGAAGACAAAAGCATCCCCTGATCTCGAATACATCTATAGTCAATAAGGGAGAATGAAAAGGTTCTATCAGATCATCACGAAGGCATAGGCACACTACTTCAATCTATAGAAGAAAATATGATTTGTCACTAAACAATCAAGAGGGCCCATTTTTGATCACTGTATGTTAGAATAGATCAGAATTCCCCACTTCTTGCAATTTTATTCAGATTAAATCCTACATTTGTAAATGGTGATCTTCAAATCAAATATGCAAATCTAATTACAGAAACACATTTTCCAGGAGTGATAAATAATGCCTACATCTGAGCTTTAAAAGAAACATATTTTTTACATCTATAAAATTGAGAAATATTTTAAAGATATAATGGTCAACTGAATCAGCAACAGCATAAAACACTTTATGTAATGCACCAGAATTCAGCTCTAGACAGATTTATACATTCCAGACAGCTAGCAGTCTGAATTGCTCTGCATGTTAAAGGCTGTTTGCTTTTTGTCTTATGGCATTCATTAATGTTGTGGGTTTTGTTGTGGTTTGGTTTTATTTTTAACTTTGCTTGGGATAATCATTGAGAAAATAATAAGGCAGGAGGCATGCATTTTCTACAGAAATCTTTCTTGTGCAAGAGTAAGTTATTGTACAGTGAGAGAAGACTTCAAGAAGGAGGTTAATTGGCTACTAATCAAAAGTACAGAGGAATAATAAGGAAAAATAGTACTTTGGGGAGAATGTGAAATATTTATTCATCCCAGAATTCACATTCTCATCTCTTTCTCTTTTTCATTAACTCCATACTGTATCCACCAGAGTTTTCTTCCCAAAAGATGTTCTGCTGTCATGCTCATTGATGGCTAATATCTGGTAAGCTTGCACTCTCAGGCTGGCTCATTACTGAAAAGTGTCTACTGTAAAAGTGTTCTTCCTCCTCATTTCATAACCAACATATTTGATGATAAGATTTTGTCTTTCACTACTTGGAATTTCTTAGTAACAAAAAATCAGCATGGAGATGTTCTGTTCTAGCCTGAAAAAGACTTTACATAAGATTTGGGGCAACAGAAAAACAGCTGTTTGGGAACTGCTGATGCTCCGGTTTTAGGATCACATTATTATATTAATAAACACGGTCGATTTGTTTACATTGGTTACATTAATCTGAATTCATTAAAAGGAAAAAAAAAATGACCACAAACACATTTAGAACTTAGTAGAAATGCTGTCAAAAATAAGTCTACAGTCAAAAGGTTCCAAAATTAATAATTTCTTATTTTAAATAATAAAAAGAGAAAGCCTAGATATTGCAGAATCAAGATAATCAATTGATGGAGCAGAAGTAGAGGTGACATTTTCTTCTGTCTCTTCAATTTCAGATAGAGATACTGAAAGGATCAAAAAAGTCTTCTTAAAATATGTGGCTAAGAGGCTGGTGCCATCACAGGAATTTTGGCTTTTTCAAACATGGGGCGGTTTTCTTGGCTCCTGGCCTGATGGCTGCAGTGTTTCAGTGATTTTGAGCTCAGAGCTAACAATGGTAAGGTTGAGCATATGTGGATAAGGATCAGGGGGAAGGCCAACAGGGCTGACCCTTTGGTGAAGATCTGCTATAGACTTCCTGACCAGGATGAAGAGAAGGACAATGCAGTCTATGAGCATCTGGCAGAAGTTGCATGATTGTCAGCCCTTGTTCTCATAGGGTACTTCAACTTCCACAATATATGCTGGAAATAATATAATATAGCCCAGAGGAAGCAATCTAGGTGTTTTCTAGAGTGTAGGGAAGACAGCTTCCTGAAACAGCTGGTAAGAGAGCCTACAAGCGGAGGTGCCCTGCTAGACCTGCTGTTCATGAGCAGTGAACTGGTGGTAGATGTAGAGGTCGGGAGCTGTCTCGGGCAGAGACCACAAAATGTAAGAGTTCTCAATTCTTGTTGAAGTTGTGAGGGAGGTCATCAGAACTGCTACTTTGGACTTCTGAAGGCCAGACTTTGAACTATACTGGACACCAGTAGGAAGAATCCCTTGGGAGTCTGCCCTGAAGGATAAAGAAGTGCAGATAGGCTGAATGCTCCTCAAGATGACAGTCTTAAAGGCATGGGAGCAGGTTGTCTCCCTGTGCTGTAAGATAAGCTGGAGGGGAATAAGACCACCATTGCTGAGGCTCCAGGAGAAAAAGAGAGTATATTTCCTGTGGAAGAAGGGATAGGCATCTCTGGAAGAGTACAAAGACTTTGCTAGGATATGCAGGAAAAAATTTAGAAGGCAAAAGTCAAGCTTGAACTCAACTTGGCCACTGCAGTAAAAGACAACAAAATGTTTTACAATTATATTAAGTGGAGGTGTAAGGAGAATCTCCATCCTTTACTGGATATAATAGAGAATGTGACCACTGAGGATAAGGCATTGTCTGGGGTTCTCAATGCCTTCTTTACATATGTCTTTAAATTCAGACCAGTTATCCTTGGAGTACTCTAATCCCTGACGTGGAAGTCTAGGACGGGAAGAAGAATAAAACCCTACCAATTCAGGTGGAGATAATTAGGGTCTTGCTACTTCACCCTGACTATCACAAGTCCATGGAGCTAGATGGGATCCACCTTAGGGTGCTCATAGAGCTGATTGCCAAGCCACTTTCCAGTGGTAAGGCTCTGGAAAGGGCTGCCCAAGGAGGTGATTTACTCAGTGTCCCTGGAGGTGTTTAGGCGTTGTACAGAGTATGTGGTTTAGTGGGGAAATATTGGTGGTAGGTGGACAGCTGGACTAGATGGTCTTGGAGGTGTTTTCTAACCTTAATTATTCTATGATTTAAACAAACAAACAAACAAACAAAAGTGAAGATAGTAGCACTGAGGTAGATGAGTGTAACACCTGTAAAAATTTTTGGAGAACAGAGAGTAAAGAATACAATAAACTACCTAATGTGATAGGTTTAGGCATGTATTTCAAAATACAGAGTCTCTTTTCTCTCTCTTGAAAATGAAGATGATTTTTGTCACTGAAACTAACAGGAACAAAGCCAGATCTTTATGGCAAATGCAAAATATTAACTAGAACTGCCATTGGCTTTGCTAAAGCACTGAGAAGCCAATGATGATTTACAAGGAGAGGCTGAGAGAGCTGAGACTGCCTAGAGAAGAGAAGCCTCTGGGGGGACCTCCTCAGTGTGTGTAAATACCCAAGAGGATGGAATAGAAAAGAGGCAACCAGGCAAATCTCAGTAGAACTAGGCAGCAGGACAAGAGGCAGTGAGCACAAACTAAAAACAATCTACACTGTGAGGAGGCTGTGACTTTATGATTTCACTTACATGCTTTTAAAAGCAAACAAACCACAGATTAAATAACCTAAATATTATAGAGGAAACAGGATCAACAATTGAAGAAAATACTGAAAATCTTGATAATTTACAGTCTGAAAACTATTTTGCAGTTCTTGAAACATTTTGATCAAATGACCATCTGATCAGCTATTCCTGTGTACTTCATAATTGCTTACTCCTCAACCCATCACCTCATTTAAAATATTAAATTTCTAAAGAGGAAAGAAGCCAAATCACATCAGCAGATGTGTAGAAAGTTATGAATTTAGTGATTTTTCTATTTATTTATTCATTTACTTATCTTATATTGTTCTGTTTCCTTCCATATTGATTTTATACATCATTTTCCTCTTTTCTTTAATTGGCAGAATATTATTGTGGGGTAATATTTTTTATGTGTAAAGATAAATAGGGAAATTTAACCAACCTTGCAATGCCTCTTAACCTCAGGAAAAGGCAGTTCAAAATTACACACTAAAGCAAAACCCACCAAACAAAGCTCTATGCTTAATTTTCAGGAAAAAAAATTAATAAAATAAAATGTAATGTCTCCACAGTAGAAATGGAAGTATCATACTTCTATGCGAAGACCAGTAATTAAAATCTTCCACAAAAACTATCCATGAAGAAAATATTTTATCACCCTACTAAAATTACACTTTGTTTAAAATAATTAAATATTTTTGTGAGAGCTTAGCATAACAGGGAAAAAAGCATACAATAGGTAGAAAGCATGCAAAAAAAGCATGACATACCTGCCTATGATTCAAAACAGCATACTTGTTGCTACTAACAGATTTTGAATATCTTTATTAAATTTTGAGTTATTAGAAATAGCCCAGTACTCACAAAGGTCATACATGAGCCCATATGGCATAAATAAGTAAGACTTTTCTTTCTGTTTCACCACGATAAAAAACAAGCATTCAGAATTTAGTCTTGTACCTCTCACCAAGATGCTAGACTTGCACTGGAAGTTCAAGGGTGTCCCTTTGTTTATGGAGACCCTGGTCTCTGATTGCACTTCTATGAAAAGTAGGGACTTCTTCCCAGCCCAGGCATTCTGATTTCTCTTCTCCTTGAGCTCTAGGAGAACAATGAGCACTATCTCCTGTCCTGTTGTGCCCCAGGGGAGCTCCAAAGTGTGTCTTAGATGCAGACTCTTGGCTCGTGTGGTTTTCTACTATGTTGTCTGCCCTTTTAGCTGTCTTATGTAAGCCTCTTATGTAAGAGATGAAGAGCCCCTCTTATGCACTTCAGCCATTCTATATATAGTGTTGTGCTGGTGTATAAGCAAATAGATTTTCTCAGATATTTAGCATGTTCACAATGAAAAAAGATGATCACAAAAGTATTCTAACCTTTGTTCTATTCATCATGTACTGCTGTTTGAGGATATACTGGATGCAGTTGAAGTGGGCGAGAATTGAGTGATAACATATAGGAGGAAAGTAAAATAGAGACTGACTGTGACTAAGAAAATCTATCAGGTACTAGGCATGAAATTTCAATAGATATGTTAACAATGTCACACAAAAGTCTACAGTGTTCCCTAAGGAGCTTATTATTTCCATATTCACACTAAATATTTCCTTCTTGCAATTTTTTGCAGCTCTAAACAAAAGGTTTGATTCGCAGAGGGACAGTTAAATAGCTGTCTGAGGACAGTTGGTTGACATTCCAGTTCAGTCCCTGATAAATAAAATGCATTTTATTATTAAAAGAAAAGACCTTATGGAATGGTCCTGGTATCCTGAAAGATTTTGCAAAATAAACTAACCACAGAAGAAAGTATTGCCTTCTAAGACTGGGAATCTTTTTCTCTAGGAATTTCTCTTAGTAACAATTCTGCTTAAAATTCATGTAGGTTATGGTATAGATAAAAAGTTGACAAAAGTTTTCTAATTCAAACACAGAATCTGTTGTTTGTTTTGTTTTTGTTTCCATCTTTTTTTTTCTGTTTTTGTTTTATGTGTTAAATAGAGCATTAACTCTTTGCAGAACTCTAACAATCTTCTGGAAATATCATTAATTCAATATATATATTTTTTTCCAAATCCATTTGTTCCTCTGTTTGCCTATTTGAAAACACTGTATGTTTAGGCTGACAGCAAGAACGACAGTTTGATGTTGAATTTTCTTTTTCTGAACTAAGTTACAGGACAGACCACATGTTCCTGATAACCTCTTGTTACCTTGTCATTTCAAAGTTCTGTCTCTCAATTCATTCAAACTTCAGAGAAGGCTACAGATTCCTAAAACTCATGTGCGTTTTACAGTTTCTATCTCCAGGGGAGAAATGTCTGGTTTTCATGCATCCCTGAATATTCTGAGTAAAAAATTCTAGATACTCTACAGTGAACCCACAATAAAATCTGTATTTCTTTAATCAGTTTCCTAATTTTGATTTGTGCTTTGATGAAAGTTTTTAATGCCTTGAGATGCTGACATGCTGTCTTGCAATATGTTTTCTCAACATTCATTGCTACTTTGCTAGCTTTAAATCCCTTCTTTTCTGCAATTACAGTTCTTCATTTGATACTGTTCTCAAGGTGGTTTCTTTCTGTGTATGTGTGAAAATATGTTCAGTTTTGCACTCTGGAGTGTTTTTTGTTGTTGTTGTTGTTTTTTGGTTTTTGGGTTTTTTTTGGCTGAAACTAATATCACTTATTCTAGACTTTTAAGAGCACAACTGCATTCAAATACTCGGGATGCACACATCCAATTTTACAGCTGGTAATTGAGAGGGCAAAACAGTGTCTGCGGTTCAACAATACAAAAAAAGAATACCTTAGAGAACTGCACTGGGGATCTGGAGATCTTGTTATGCAAAAGAATCCATAGGTAGCGTCTGGAGAAACTTCATTCTGGTCTGACTCTGATCATTAAAGACACAGCTAAAGTGCTGTTGATGAAAAAAAAAAAAAATTAGACAGTAGGAAAGGTCATCTAGAAATTTAGAGAAAAATTTGACCTGTGAAAATGGACTTGGGAGGATCTTTTGGCAGAGTGTGTGATTAAATCTGTGCTGCAAAGGGTGACAAAAAGCAGCAGCACTGCTACCCTTCCCTTTAACCCCCTGGGAAGGAGCACTTGGTGTGGAAAGAGAAAGATCAAAATATCCAGCAAAGGCTTTATAAGACCAGGGCAGAAACCCTGAAAAGGGAAGATAAAACATGGAACTGAAAGGTGATGAAAGCACTGAGTATTAAACTTCAGCCAAAGACTTTTGTAAGAACATATGACTCAGTGAGTGTCAAAAAAAGATTCCTCCCCTTCCCTTTCACCTAGGAAGATATAAAGAAATGTAATGTAGGACAGATGAGAGAAATGGCTTCTGCAGTCTTTTCTTGTGAATCCTTCTATCCTAGATTGAAGGACAGGCAAACAGGAGCAATTTGTGACATTTCTTCTCCTTTTATATAGTTGGTATTCATGTTTGGAGTACATTATCTGTAAATTGAAGTAAATGTATAGTTTAAAAATAAATATGAAGTCACAGATGTATGTCAATACGTCTAAGTAAGGAGCTATGCTAGAAATTCTTCTAAGTGTAGCATTTTTATTTTATCAGTCACTTAAAAAATATGTAGTTTTCAAAGTTCCTAAGCTCTGTCATGTGAGTAATTCCTCACATTCCTCCAATTATGATAGAGTGGTTCTCTTCCTTTTAACAAAGATTTCCAGAAGGATATAAGCTTACATTATATATGTCAATTGAACTGACCATACTGGCGGCTTGTTTCAGACCACTCCTTCCCATTGGCCTCTTTGTCAGTGCAGACACATGAAGCTTTTGAAAGCACAACATACTTCCCTCTCAGGAAAGAGAGTTTCCAGACCTCAGTAGCTCTTCATAACCAGAATTGCCAGAAGGCACAGAATGAGTTCACAGCTGTGTTTTCTGGTATTTATTTTTTCATTTGTTTTATTTTTATTTTTGTCTTTTTTCTCCTTTCTTCATTTTCATTACATTAAGTCTGAATAATGATGTAAATTTATGACTAGCAAACAAACGTGATCTGCAAAAGCTGAAAATAGTGTATGATAAATTACTTTGTGGTTTGGTAAGTTACTCCTGTTACTCGAGATAGAAATGCAGATCATCAGTGCCTGATAAGGCTGTCTGATCTGTTCTGATATGGGCAAATTACAAATATCATGAAGACAATTTTCATGTTTGTTATTGAGCAAGAAATATTGTAAGTTGAGCTACACAGTACCAAAAATGTCATGGTGATGTTGAGATAATAATAAACATTCTTGTGTACACTAGTCATCTATTATTTTCCTATGCTATCTCTTCTCCTTTCACTTAAGATGCAACAGGTTAATACATTTTTTACAAAAATAAAATAAACGAAATAAATGAGGAGGGGAGGAGAAGGGAAGGAGAATGAAAGTTCGAAGCATACCTCTTCAAATTTTGTAATTTGATTCTGAAATATTGAAAGGACATAAAGTTTGTTCAAACTGTGTTAGTTGATCTTTTCATTACCAAGAACAGGGCTATCATTAGCTGAATTTGAGAATGATTTTCTCCATAAGAAGTTTCTTTGCCTACACATTTTTTAAATAAATTTTACTGTAAATATAACTCATAGTACAAGACCAATAATCACAGCAATTTCCTTTCCTTTTTTTTTTTTTTTTTTTTTTT
>PPHD01022896.1:0-12661 GCA_002909625.1 Bambusicola thoracicus | reverse complement strand
TTCTTGACTCAGTCCAGTATTTCATGTCTTAAGACATGAGTCCAGAGTTCAGTTCAGGTCCTTACGTACTTCAACTCCTTCAAAACCACAATTTAAGACAATATTTTTCCCATTTTTTAAATTAACAGCAATGCATACGGGCTGTGCAGAGAAAATAAAACTACGCGGCAATAAGGAATACATACATAGGAAGCACAACGGGCAGGTCTGTACTGATGGAGAGGCACAGATATTTAGTCCCAGCACCACATTCTCTACTGCCTCCAGGAATTTTTATTTGCTCTGCTTCCTGGACAACCCAGTGCTCCTTCATGCACTAAATTTTATGAGCAATTTCATGTTGTTACGTGCACAGCTGTTTGATTATCAGGATTTCCTTTGTAAATTGACAAGCTGCATTGGTATTTTCATCACTTGCTTACATTCATACTCCAATCTATCATGAACACTGTACACTTTTTAGCAATTTGCTGCAAACTTTATATTAGAGATTCAGGATAACAGCTATGGCTAAAAGTTTCTCTGTGAGGGAACAGCTGTAGGCTCTGCTATTACAGCCACACAGGTGCAGACCAAATAAAATGATAAAACGTGAAAGCATAACTGTAACTCATAAAAACGTAATGAGTTATAAAAATGCCAGTGCTGCAGCAACTCTGCAATTTGCCTTCTGCAAATGCAGTTGAGGAGAATCAACATCCAAACTGACACGCTTTGGATGGAATGCACACTGTAAATGTTAGTGGAAATGACAGCACGGACGTATTACCTTTCTGTGTGTCTAAAGCACATCCTTTTAACTTGGGCCTTCGTCTTTCAGAGCATTCCAGCTGCTAAGTGAAGACTGTGCTTTGCCTTTTAAAATGGATCCAAACAAAATTACCAAAGCAAACACCTCTCTCCTACTGCAAGGCCTCTTCCAGTCATTCTCGTTGCCATAAGGAATAAGGGGAAGAAGCTGCTGGTTTAACAGCTAACTTAGTCTGCCAGTACACCACGTGAAGTGCTGTGGATCTGGAGTGCAAAAGGAGCACTGACCTCTGCACCTTGTACTGTGTCGAACACATGCACAAACCCATCTGTTGCTAACCCTCCAACCTCAACGCTTTGTTTTCTGCACACAGCACCTCAGAATCAAAGAAGTGGACGTACCCACTTGAGAAAAAGGACCATCCAGAGCTGTTTTCCAGCAACGTGCTATATACCAAAGAAGAGGACAGGACAAAGCAGAATGGCTTTAGACTAAAAAAGGCCAGCTTTGGATTAGACACAAGGAGACAATCCTTCACTCAGACGGTGGTGAGGCCCTGGCACTGCTGACCAGAGAAGCTCTGGGTGCCCCATCTCTGGAGCTGCTCATGGGCAAGCTGGATGGGATCCTGGGCAGCCCAATTGGTGGGTGACCACCCTGCCCACAGTGAGGGGTTGGAAATAGGTCACTGCTAATGTCCTTTCCAACCTAAGCTATTACACGATTCCATTTTCTTCCCATGTTTGTTGTGCCCTACAGCATGGATCTAATTCTTTGCACAGGAGGAAAAGCTACAGACATGGGTAACCAGGAGCTGCAGGTGACCACCACCGACCACCACCACCAAACCCTGTGCACCCCTGTGGAGCTGAACACAAACTAGGGCACCTGCACTACTGATTGCTCTGGAAAAGTAAATTCTCACAGTACTAATGACCACAGATTGGGTGGGACACTCGTGGCGAGCTTATACAAGCCTCAGTGCTAACTTCAGCATTACATTGTTTAGTAGGGAAGGGCATGCTTCCAACGAATGCTCTTTCTTCATTAACTATTGCCATGAGGCAGCAATCAGCACTAAACAGACTGCAGGGCACTCCCCTGATGGAGCGCTGGCGCCTAGGTAAGAATGTAGGATGCACAAAGCGTGCTTTATTTGGTCTAAGTGATCCTTTGTGCAGCATTAGAACAGTTAAGTGCACACAGCTGGCTCTCTCCGGCTCTCTTGCTGATGGTGGCTCAAGCCTCATCTTTTTAGCTAGATAGATCATTAATTTTCCTAGGTGTTTATTATCCACACGAAAAGTCCTATTCCTGTGGTATCAAGTGTTTTACATCTGTGGCTTTGCCTGCGTAAGATCAGAGAGATGACCAAAGACCTTGATATTATCCTGATGTTATTACTCAGTGTGACATCTCCATGCCTCAGTCTCCTGAGCACACAGAAAGTAGGGTTATAGTCTATTTTGTTGCCAAATAAATCAAGCCATAATCCCCTTGCCCCTCCAAAATCCATGATTTTTTTTTTTCATGAGACAGTCTCGGTGCCACAAGACATACTGTATGACTACCTACTAAACTCTGCCGATGATGAATTACTGCACTTTATTAGACAACTCAACTTACTATATATGCCAAATCACATAAAATCTTGAGATCTTATTCTTAGATTGTGTGCAATTTCTGAGAGGACGCTCTTTTCCTTCTAATGTTAAAGGCAAAGCACAACAGTTTTATCTGTTAACTACAGCGTAAATTTTGTGAGAAGCGACAGGTGCCCATATGTCACATGAAGTTGGTAGTAAATCTTTTTATCCTGGCACACTCTGTAAGCTTTGTTTGATATGTATAACTTCAGTAGAGCAAAGCATAACAGTACAGCAGCGAATACTTCACCTGTACAGTGTAAATTGCTTTTCCCTTCTCTCCCCCGCCCCTCCCTTATTTTTCTTTTTAACACATACTCATAAACACTTCCTTCCCTGCGGTGTGAGGTCAGTCCCTGAGAGCCGCCACTTCAAATAGCTCAGCACACAGCTGCAGCTTGATTTCACACTCTTCCTTCACATTACTGCCAGTATAACCGGGGACCACCTTTGTTAGCATCTTAATTTCCGCCTTCTACCATTTGCACTAATGTCAAGGACATTTGTGCCTTTCCTGCCTTACAGCACATTCACACGTACTTTCTTCCTCCTCCTTTTATTTGCATCAGCTGTAAAATCACTTCTCATTTTGAGTCTTGTTCAAAAAGAAGCGGGGGGTCTGGAGCACAAGTCTTATGGGGAGCGGCTGAGGGAGCTGGGATGGGTCAGAGATTGGAGAAGAGAAGGCACAAGGGAGACCTGATCACTCTGTACAAACCCCTGAAAAAAGGTGGTGGTGAGGCGGGGGTCGGCCTCTGCTCTCAGGTAACAGCAATAGGATGAGCGGTGACGGCCTCAAGTTGCACCAGACGGGGGTCAGGTTCCTTCTCATAAGGAGTAGTGAGGCATTGGCACAGGCTGCCCAGGGAGATGAGGAGGTCACCCCCTGGCCCTGGAGGTGTTCAAGAAAAGGACAGATGTCACACTGAGTGACGTGGTTTAGCAGAATGGTGGTGACAAGTTGACAGTTGGACTAGTGATCTAAGATGTCTTTTCCAACCTTAAGGATCCTATGAACACATCTGTGTCAATCCCTTGGGCTTTCTACCAGCCTGACTCCACAGGAGCTCTCTCTGCAGGGTCAGCAGCTCTTCCCCAGACCTTTCATGCGCTGAAGGACTCACAAAGGCTAATCTGTCAGCTCTGTCCTACACCCAAGACAGGATCTACACTGACTTCAAAGAAAAATCCCATTTTCTTGGATGGCCAGGAAATAAAGACATCAAGATACATGCCAACTATGTGGGTTTAGAAGAAAGTAGCTCATGATAGAAAGAAAGGAGAGATAGTAAGTAGGAAGTATAAGGCAAGCAATGGGACAGGTTTGACTACAGTGCTCTGATTTGAAAGGTCATTGGTTTGAAGGCACAGAAAAGGTTGGGCACCCAGACACTATGGAACCCAGAGGACTTAGCCTTGCTGCTTTAGGCACTCATACACTGCCTCTGGTTGGAAGCCAGTTTGCACACCTGAGCAGTCATCCTCACATGTGCACAGCTTAATAAGGTGTGGAGAAGGATGCAGAACGGTAAATCAAAGCTGTGTGCTGCAGAGAAATGCGCCCTGCTGCAAGGAGCAGTCAGGCTCAGCTATGACTGCTCACTGTCACAATCGCTTCTCTACCAATGACTGCTGTGCAAACCGCTTTCGGTCACTCCATCCCCCAAACAGCTCTTCTGCTTCTATGAAAATACCTGGACAAGTAATGCCAAGTAACTTAGCCAATACAAAAGTGGCACTCATCCTCAAAAGCAACTGCTGGAAACACGGGAAGTGAAATGAAAGAAATATGCAAATGAAGCCTTATCTCCACTACCACATGCCCACAACGCACACACTCATTTGCCTTAGCATCATCTACAAATGCCCTCCAGTAAAACTTCAAGCTGACGCCACACAATTAGAATCACACCTGTTAAATGTCTTTGATAAAATCAACGTGGGAACAGTGTGCTTTTGTGGAAGTCCAGGATGTTTAAGCCCACACACAGACTCACCTGCCACTTACCCACTCTCAGTCAGGAGAAGACCCATGCCCCCTGAAAGCACATTTTCCATCTTCCACTGGGAACATTTTATAGAGCAGGAAAAGGCAATGGACTGAATTTAAAAGAACTGCAGCATGGGAAAACAACAGAACTGTGTGATAAGCCGAGAATGAGGTGACAGCTAGGCTTGCTCACAAGTCTGCCATTCATGACAGTCAATTTGCAGTACTCTCCACAACAAGCAACCACCTCTGAAGATAAGGGCACATACAACAGATTCCTTCACTGAGCACTCGCTTTTTGGGAAGGATGGTCTTCTGAAACCAAACGTTTCTGTCCTACATTGTCTCCATTGCCATATAACTGTGCAGGAATACTACTACCACATAAGATTCCTCCCAACAGATTCAGAAGCTTCCAGCCAACTGCTACAAAGCACGCGCTTCCATGCCGATCAGGCTTGTGCTAATGAGCCAGCTCAAATACCCTTTCCGTAATAAATTTCCTACCAATTGCATCTCTCTCTTCTCTAACACTGAATCACAACACTGAAAATTGCCTATTTACTTGCCTTTTCTTGCAAAGTGAAATCTCAAAACACATCACAGCTTCCTTTTATATGCTGCATGAAAGCATTAATTACAGAAAAGGAAGAAAACACAGTTTTGGACTTGCCATTTTTCAGCAGCACCCCCTGAGGGACTAGTCACAGAGGGCACACGATGCAAGGCTGCAAATGCAGTCAGGACAAACTTCTCTATTTAACCAGCTCTAAAAACGCCAAGCTCATGGATAAGAGGAAAGTCCTGAGAGGAGGCAAAAACCAAAGAGGAGCTAGGTTTATTTTTCTTTTGTCATTTTCTCAGCATAAGTAAGTACAATTCATAACCTTTATAATCTAGAGACAAGTGAGATTAAGCAAACTGAAGTCATCTCCACGAACTGGAAAATTAAGTTATAAAAAAAACAACCTAATGTTTAATAACCTTGATGGCAGCTGCTGTCCAACTGAAAACACAATGAACCCAGGGGAGATGCTTCATTTCCCCCGACCTGCAAACACAGCTCTCAGCTGGCCATTTTAGTTTTAAAAGTGAAAAAGAAACCCAATCTGAAGATTAAGAAAGATTTCATTGAGTTAACTAAAGTAATCATAAATAAAAGGCATACCACATAATCAGAACTCACAAACTTCACTAAGTACTTAGACAAAATACCTTCTTCCTCAAGGCAAAACTCTGCCATTGCCCATGTAAGAAATGAAAGCATAAAAGACACTGTAACATAGGCTGAATATTTTCCCTTGGGAAAAAATACCACATTTATTAAAGTGATCATCGCTTGCTTATTAGATGGCCTACCCACTGCCCAACGACCCCCTGCAAACGACTTTTTAAAGTATCAAAGAAGTGTGCATTCAATCAAGTCTTTGTGTAACCTACTTTAAGTTACATACTGAGAAAATTAGCTAATGATCCAGACAAGGTGTTCGCTACTACTCTACATAGCTGCCCTTGCTTGAGGAATCCCACACCTTACAGAATATCTATCTGTCATAGGTCATACAAAACTCATCTCAAAGCCTGGTGCCATAAGGAAAGAATATCCAAAGCTTGAAAGCAACAGCAGGTCTCACGCTTGGCTTGCAGAAGTTATCTCTCATAAGAGATCTACCACGGAACAGAAGTGCTTAACCCTCAAATCCCAAATGCGAGCAAATGTTAGGATGCTGCACGTGCCTATGTCTGGATGAATGACTGCTACAGTAAAAACCAGTGACCTTTCCAGGGAGCAGAATAAAGGCCATGAGAAAAAAGCAAATAAAAGATACAGAAGTTACACAGCAGTAACAACACAGAGGTGTGAATGAGAAAGCCTTGCAAGGGAAGGCTTCCCTTTGTATCTTCTCAAAGCTTTTAAGACATGAAAGATTGAAGAAAAACTCTTCCCCCTTTTTTACTGTGCTGTTGTGTAACAGTAGGAACAGGAAAAATACCTCCATTATAAATACAGCGTCAAGCAGTAAACACAGCCTTACTATACGTACACCTAATTGGATTCACTGCTTTTCCCAACTCACTGGCATGCTGGACTTCTCTCAGCAGGAGAAAACGTGTTAATACATAATATTTTAGTCTCCTCTAAACTAAAATGATCGAAAGGTCATCACAAAGTCTTTATAGCTGCAGCAAAGGACAAGTGAAATTATTCAGAGCTTTGTAGACTGAGTCACCTAGCAAAACACTGGGAGCTGTTTCCTGGCAAGGCAAGGCAACGAGATGAAGTGGAAGTCTTCCTGATAAGGACTAAATCCTAGAGAGGGATCGGATTAATGCCAGTGCTTTTAGAAAAAGCAACCGGCTGAACAACAAGAGGTCGCGCATGGAGGTTTTGTAATGAGCTGACCTGCAAGCAAGGGCCCATTTTTCTCTGAATAGATGGATGGTGGATGGACTCCAGCAGCAGCAGGAAGCCATGCCCATTGCTTCTGCGATGGGCTGCACACCTCTGCAGAGAGCATCATCAGAAGGGGCAGGCTGGAGCTCAAAGTTTCCAGTGTGGAGAACAGTAAAAAACAAAGGTATTCCATCTTCTCTACCCTTGGCTCCATCTCTCAACCTCTGTATGTGACAAATGACCTTTTGTTATAAAAAGGTACCAGCATGTGGCTGATACTAAGGGGAAAACAACGTATTGAGGGAAGACGTGCATCGTATTCTATGCATACCAGTTCTTTTATACTTCTTTTACCAAAGCCTACAAAAATGTTTCACTGTGCCCAAAATATTTGAGCACGTCACATTACTATTCTCTATATTTGCAGAAAGGGAAAGAATAATCAGATGCATCCTTCTGAAAACAAGAATACATTCTCATTTCCTGAGCTGTACGCACAGCAGCACGAAGCTCAAGCCCTTCCCCAGTTTGACAGCTGCACATGATACCAAGTAAGGAGCACATTCGGTGCAATTCAGAAAACAAATCTAGATTGAAATGAGCACCTTATTTTTACAGAGATGATGATCTTCCTCCAGGGGCATTACTGAATCGGCCCATTTTATCTCATCATCTTCACTTATCTAGTACTTGACAAAACGTTCCCAGATTTTTTTCCATTATCTTCCATGGAAATTGAGTTCACGTCTGTATTATCTTTATGTATTTGGAAGGTAACGCGTTCTCTGAATCAAACTGCACCCAAAGTGAATAAAAGCCTATTTGGATACAGGGAGAATGCATTTTAAAGGTACTTTCCTGTGAGAGAGTTTCATTTGTTTGTTTTCAAATTGACACGTTTTAGAAATACATTTACAGTGCAGCATACCAAGATAATGACTTCAGAGCAACTTGAGCGTACATCCCGAATGAAAGGAGAAGACTTCTGTTTTCAGGTGAGCATAATACGAAGCAAAGGAAGAGGAAATAAAAAAATTCAGTAATATTTTCCTCTCTGCATTCAGTCGTCCTGCTTTGCAACTCATACACCTCTTGCTGTCACTGGCCCATGCCCACCTTGGGAGTACAAATACTGCTCTCCTCTGCCACAGCTAATGCAAACCCAAGAAAAAACAGACCTTCTGGTTGTATTCTTCTCAACATCAGGCAAAAGTGTTGGGGAATATTCCACCACATACTACACGTATAAAAATGATTTAGGAACTGGAAAACAATTTAGGAGAGGCAGGCGAGGAGTCCCTGTAGGAGCAGCAGAAGCTCCCAGCCCAAGACAGTGCACTTGGCACAGTGAAAGATCCATGCCAGGCTCACAGGAGGCATTCCCTGATATTAACCATTTTGTTCCCTCTCCTCAGTGTTCCACATCTGAAAAGGCATGAAACATTTAAAACTGTACTTGCTGGCTCTGTTTGAATGTCCTTTCTGTTATCCCACTTTGCTCATCTGCCTTCCTGCCGACCGTATTTCTTCCCCAGTCCCAGCTTTTCCTGTTTCCCTTAACACGTGTGGCTGGGTGCTCATCCTATTCCAGCTAAATGTTTGATCTAAGTTCATTTTGCTACAACAGCCTCTTGAAAACACTTATGTCTCTGTGTATTTGAAAGGCAGACCTCAATATCAGGATGGAAACAGTGGAGCAACTCAGTATATCAATACAAGAGCAGAGTCCTACATTAAGAGACAACAAATGTTGAAATAAAGTGGAGAAATTAATACTGTACAAAGGATCTCATTATCCATGTTCTGGGCTGAGTCTAGGAGTACGTGCCCACCTTCACAAGAATACTTTAGGCAACAGGAATGCAGTAACTTTGGACCTTTGATTACGACTCTGGATTTCTTCTACTTGCGGCAACTTCCTACCCTCCCAGAGATGCTTTTACAGAACTGCAACAGGTAAGTGATCAAAGGAAAGGCCTCCAGTCCTGTCCATCTGCATTTAGTATCGTATCTTCTGGCCTGTGCAGTCTTACCCTTACCAGTTGAGATGAATTCCAGTAGCCAGAGCCTTGATTTGAATCCAACCACTCTCCTTGTGAGGAGATTCAAGCCACTAACTTTAAAAAATTATACAGAAAAAGCAATCTTTGCTTTTTTTCTACCATCACTGCAAATCAGGTCCTTTTTTTCCCTCCTAGTTTGACTTTTCCACCTATTTAAGTTTTCATGCAGCCTGTGTCAATGCCACTCTCTGAACACCTTTGCAAATAGAAATGCAAGCTAAATCTGTTACTGTTTTCTCCCGACAAGTTCAGGCACATCACAAACCTAACACAGTTGCTTGACACTTCCACCTGCCATAGCACAGCCTATATGGCAGGCTAAAAGATCAACAGTCTCCTGGCTACAAACTACACCTCCTCCCACTGTACAGGCAAACTATGACCCCACTGAGCTCTCTGCATTTCTGAATCACAACCCGCTTCCCATGTTATCGGACAGCCGGAGATTCAAACCTACCCATGCTTCATCCCATCTCTATCACCAGATAAAGATTATTTATTTCGGTTCACTCCTAATACCATCACAGCCTCTGGTATCAAAGAACAGCAGGTGTGCTCGGAGGTCCCCTGGTGCACCCCACCACTCCATGAGGATCCATCTTTATAACCCACACGTAGTTTGAGCAAGGCAATACAAAAGGCTAATCAGAGGTTCTGTCCAGAACAGTAACTCATAACAGATTTAATGAATCTCTTCCTAACTATGTTTGGTGTTTCTTCCTACCAACGGATACTAAGGATTTCTCACTGCCTCCAATTCTTCTCTTTCCAGATGTTAAGCAAAATCCTTTACGTATCCCCCCTACTTGCACATGCACAAAAGTCTTACCAAAAGGAAAACTAGTAAAAAGCACTATTTTCTCATTAGCGCACTGTTCCTTGTACCATGCTCATCTGAAAAGCCACTCACCTCTTTTCAGTGCATCCCGGCTTTTCATTAGGGCTCTTGAGCCTAAAATGAGAGCTCTGCAAACAGCAGTGGGGAGGTTTTAAGAGGACAAGGAATGCATAAAGCCATTTGAGGCATCTGGAACAACAGCTGGCTATGTACATTTCCAAAACAGTTTGCATTCAGAGGTTTTACTTACCACTTTCTGCACCACGCCAGTTTATTAACCCAATTCTGATTACTTCAATATGACTGGTTTCCTTCTATTGTGATAAAAAATGCTTAGTAAGAGACACATAATACACTCATCAGATAGCTTTCCCTATGCACTAAGTAACAAAGCTTCCGTCTTGTACCATGTACCCAAACACGCACTGTCCATACACCACTATGCTGAATTACACATTCAAACATGATTCAACTCTACTGACACTTCTTTTCATATCTCTCTTTATTTCTGATGGTCACATACCTCTCTCATTTACAGTGGCACAGTTTCCTCATCACTGCATGACACACAGAGTTTCACAAGCTAAATCTAAGGCTCACTTCCAACTTAGTCACAAAATAAGGCTTCAGTACCACTGCAGTGCTGCTAGCTTTGATTTTTGCTCCTACTATGATGACCATCTTTCTTTGAAACTGAGCACAAGTGACATCCAACAAGGCTATGGCTGCCAAAATCTACTTCTTTGGAGACTCTGAGTAACATCTAAATGACCTAGTAGCAAAACAGACACAGGGACAGTAGCCTGAAACAAAAACTGACCACTCAATACACAAAGAAATAGAATTTGTATCAAAGACACCATTAACGTTTTAACACCATTGATCCCTTTCTCAATGTAACCTCAAAGCAAGAAATAAATTAACAGAAAAAAAAAATAGTGAAAACCTTTGTTTTTCTCCTCTATTTTTCTCTTCCTCTGGAATCCAACATCTATCTAATTTAGAGGTACTATTAGCTTCTTCTGAAAGGATTATAAATAATCTGATGGCATAAAATCCCCATGTGCATGTGCACATCCACCCAGCTTGTGATTTAGACTGTTACCTAGCCTGGCTATTCTACATCTGTACTCCAGTCCTCAGTGAAAGCACACCTAAATATTCCAATCATCACAGTCAGTTCAAGTTGGACAACTTGTTTAATAACTCAGAGTAGCAAACAAAACCATCAACTGTCGATATGGCATACTTTGGATGCGTCAGTGAACCACAGGAACGTATCACAGTCAAATAACAGGCCTCCCTCATGAACTGGGCACGCATGACCCTACTCTGAGTGCTGATTTGCAGCCTGCAATCTCTCAATCTTCCGAAGAAAACAAAAAAAAAACAAAAATAATTCAACTTTTTAGAATTATTATTAGTAATTTTGAAGCTTAGTCAGGAGGTTTTCTATATGTTTTACATTTCCAAGTCTACTCATGAAAACACCTCAGAGAAGCAGGAAACGGAACCAACTGAACATGAATCACAAATGTTCAGCAAACCTACAAAATCAGGAATCAGCTGTATCTAACTCTAAAACCCTACTTCACAGTCATTTAATTTAGCAGCCCAGCTGCAATTATATATACATATAAAATAATTTTTCCTCCCCCAGTTCTCATACCTCTGGTTGAGCTTGGACTCAGACATCAACAATGACTACTGAGCTGTTAATTCCTGAAGCCAGACAGTGTGCTCTTCATGCCAGCTGCTTGTGAGATCAATGCTGCCATCTAGAACGTCAGCTCTAAAGGGATAATGTTGTGGGAGTTCTTTCAGGCAGCATCAATTTAACACTTGGTTTCAAATAATCAATAACATTTAAGTGGAAACCTGCCAGTGCAGAAAGCCATACCTGCACACTGTCTGGGAAAAGGTTTTGTTTTGTGGCTTGATTGTCCATACAAAAAATAAACTCATTAAGAATGACTATCACTGAACGTAGGCAAGGATCTCAACAAGGAAAGCCAATCAGTTAAACCCTGTAAACTCCAGTGCTCAGACCTCGCTTGTGAGTTTTCTCCTCTGTACTTAAAAGACACCCACATTGATGTTGGCATTACCTCTTCATGTATGAATACAAACACTTTTTCCAGTGATCAAAACTGTCTGCTGAAGTCATGTATTGTTCGTTTACTCCCATGTCACTGCAGGTGACGCATGTTATTTCTTGTCGTGTGCTTTCTTGCCAAGTCAGAACCACTCGATTTTGCGTTGGTGATGAGTCTGCAAGAAAATTCCACCCTGGGATCGAGCTGGCAAAAATACCACGCTTGTCAGATCTGTTGCAAAAGTTTGCCTCAACCAGCAGATGAGAAATACACTGAAAGCTACCTGCGCTCCAAGTATTAATTATTTACGTACAACTTCAGGAGCAGATGCACCCAGCAGAACAAAAACTGCTTGCTATTATCAATTTTAAAGCCTCTCCTCATTTTAAATCAAACTAAACCGAGCCCTGCAAATCACGAGCTACAATAACACAAGGCAAGGGAGCACATACTAGAGGATATTTTCACAGAGCAAGTAACCAATATGCAGCTAATATGACCTAGTTTTTGATGAAGTTGTTTAAAAAAATAGCATTAATGCTGAAGCAATACAAGGTAAAATGATGTCAGCAGACACAACAGCAATTTTTCTCCTCCTTTACAAGGAAAGGGAAGACGACTTAGAGAGTGAGGTGGCAGCACCCACCTGTGGTCATTCCTGCATGGAAGTGACCTCTTATAGCATTTCCACAGACTGAAAGTAGTAGCTAGCACTGTTGCTTCAGATTCCCTGCTCTGTGTTTCATTTGAATTTTGACACATAACCCTAAATTACAGTATTTCTGTTTTCAGTGAGATTGGTAAATCCTCATAGACACCTGTGAATAAACTTAAGAGTAGCGTAACATGTTTGAAGTACCCATTCTTACAAATGTCTTGTTC
>PPHD01022894.1:489-12661 GCA_002909625.1 Bambusicola thoracicus | reverse complement strand
ATTTTAATAATTTCCATAGCAACTTCTCATCAGCATTAATTTGGCTAAAAGAAATCCTATGCTTTATTTGTGGTATTACAGTAAAGTCTATAAAACATCACTCACAGAAGGCATTTTGAAGTGTGTGTGAAAAAAAGTAGAGAAATCAGGGACGATCATATTTTATAAAGCCAGATAAAGCACGGAAGAGATAATAGAAAATAGGGTTTGCTTGTTTGTTTTATGAAAATATACAGTATTTAATTCAGAAGTATAGAGTTGGAATAGCAACCTCCATGTATGTAGCAAGGAATAGCTACTCCCTACTATTTTTTTCATGTAGATGAGTCCATGTGGTTTTAGCATAGGCTACTTTGGAAACCACAAAAACGCCCTTTTAGTACAGAGTATGAGCATCCACATGGACACTTGGACAACAGTAACTAAATTCACACCCTGGCAAGTGTCACAATAGATTCCCCAAAGAGCAACAAGTAATTGCTGTGAGCTGGCTGCTGTTGAGAGAGACTTGAAGGACTCCCATGGTGGAGAGGTGGTTAGTGTCACTTGCAGGCTAAAAGAGCTTGAAGCGACGGAAGAGGAAATGACTCAGGGTAAGAGAGGAAAATCAACTGATGGCACTGTTTATTAAAGGAGGTGGAGGAAAAATAAGCATAACATCATCAGGTCTGTGCAAAGTATTTCCAAGGTATGAAATTGCTAGCATGAATTATGTATCAGTATATCAGATAATCCTGTATCTAGAACGTAGATAGACAACAGCTGAAATGTTGTTGGTGGTTTTCATGGTTTTTTTTTCCCTGTCCTCCCCTCCCTTTTCCTCTCCTCCCACCCACTCCTGTTCTCCTTTGTAAACTCTGGTGGTTTAGATAAACTGAAACATTGATCTAGCCTCATCTCCCACCAGAGTCTGCAAAAGGAAATATCTGCAAGCAAGATGTTATATAACCAGGACCAGTTAACCATGTGCATCCTTCCTTTATAGTGACTCCTTTGTTGTGGATTCAACCTTCAAGTTATGCATTTTTAGTATAAGTAGAGCATACTAATTTGAAAATGGAAGTATAAACAGTCTACCTTATTTATTCATACCCCAATTTGTAAAAGAAAAATAGTAGCCTAACCACTTACATTAGTCTGACAGTAAACAAAACAAAACAAAACAAAAAAGTCTTGAAAAGGGCAAAAAAAGCAGTTCTATATGTCATTTATAGGAATCCCTTCACACAAAGAGATTTCAAAGCCATTGATGTACACTGTGCTCTGAGCAAATTTCTACTCCCTTTTGTGTCTGTGTCTGAAATAGAGCACATTTTGACAGACTCTGTACATTTACGTTGTATGAGCTTTGTAAAAAAAACTGCAATGTAGAAACTGCTGCACGGGCTTGTTTGTGCTTTATTTAATAATTTAAATTAAGTAGGGGAGCTAAGCAGACAGAATGCGTTTGTTAGCTGAAGTTTTGTCAGGATTTTGAGTTTAATATTGCTCTTGTTAGTCTGGGAAAAGCTTGGAGTAGGCTAGGAAGTAGGATTTAGGTAAAAGGTACCATTATTTTATGTAGGAGCCGGCCTTCTACATAATAGGCTAGAGGACGTCAGCATTCACAAGTAAGAGCTAAATCTAAGCATGTAATTTGGTGCCTGGCAGTTCATATTGACATAAACACACCCGTTGTGGTCACTTTTTGTGTTTGGGGATAGGGCTCGCTACTTTGCTGAGCTTATGTTGGAAAACTGTCCTCCCTGCATTAGAGTTTGTAACACTGGCTTCTTTCCTCAAGCATCTGAGCTATTTGTTTGCCACATTTTCATCGTAACAAGTTTAGCAGTGAAGAAGTATGCTTTGAAAAAGCGTATCTGATAAAGACAATAGCATCTGTTAAGGGCTGAGGAGGGACTTCTGGTGTGACATGGTTATATGCCACACTAAATACTTCGCAAATCTGTGAGAAGCCATTCTTGAAATGCAGCTAAAGAAAAGATACATTCTTACCCTGCCCCCACACAGCTAAAACTCTGCTTTGCTACGTTTATCCATTGTAGCTCATGCATTCTGTGTAGGATTTGCGTACCTTCTCCTTTTCATAGAACAGCTTGTTTAAATGAAAATGCATGCCTGTTTTGCTCTATAAAAAGACCTTATTTCTACAGTCTCCTTTGCTTCTGTTTGAGACAGATCTTCCCTCATTACCTGCTTCTGTCATAGTACAACTGTTAGATGCACACACATTTGAAGAGAATGGCAGCAATTAAACAACGTCGGTATTGATTTCATTGCCAAGTAAAGCCTGGATTCCTGTTCCAGTGTGATCCTGTACTCTACTATGCACAGCTGCTGTCACTCCAAGACCTGCATCTAAGTTAAATGTAAATGTAGGTGGAACTTTTTTTGTTGGTGTACGTGTGCACACATACATGCGTAGGGACAGATATGGTCTGAAACCAAGGGAAGTCAATGGAAAGACTCAGCACTGACATTACTGTGCTTTATGTTAAGATTTACCTCTGTAAAAATTGATTTTTCTTCCCTTTTGCCTTTAATGTGTCACCAAACAGAAATCATGTTTGTCTCTGTATAATGTCTTGCACAGTACAGCTTCTGAATAGGATTTTACTGATTCCTGCATATGAATGTACGTGATACAAGTTTGTACTCACCTAGCCAGCCTTTATCTTGCTTCTCCCTAAGACAAAAAAACTGCAGAACAGAATAGACTCAAAGAAAGTCAGCTGAATTAGATTTCTATAATGCACTTAAACTATGTTGTTTGTTCACACATATGTATATCTACAACCTGTATTTTGTATTGTACTGTGATGCTAATTCTTTCTCTGCCTTCTGCCAATGAGTATTTTTGTAATTAAGGTTTAAAGGATGGACATGAACTGAAAAGTTCAGGTGCAACCATGACTGTATCTTCTTAAGGAGTAAAGTTAATTTTAAGCTTTTATAATAGACAAATGAAATTTCAGACTGATTTCGCTCTCTAAGCTTGGGGAAATGTAGCTATTAACTATTTCTAAGGAGTGTTTCTCTGTTAAAAAGAAAGTTTTGATGAAAATACAAGAGTGATGTAAGATGAAACTGGTCTATAAGGAGCAGGACAAATGTAAGACATGCAAACTAAAGAAGAAAATCAAGACTCATGAAAGCAAGTCAGAAATTACTCTTTCATTTAGGAATCTATGTGGCAAAGGGGAATTTTTATCTCAAAGAGAGCTATTGAGGAAAAAGAGCAAGCTAAGCTCATTCCCTGCTGCCTTCTGTCAGACTGACTGTAGGCTCTTGAAATCTGTTTGAAATGGTAACAGATCTTCTAGCTTTAAAATGGTACAGCAAGAATGAAATGGGAGAGTAGACAGCAAGAAGGAACACAAGAAAGTAATCTTGCATTACATGCTTTAGCTGTCAAGAAAACGTGAGTTAAGAGAACTAACTGGGTAGAGGTGGGGGTTGGTTTGTTTCTAGGATAAAAAATATAAGAGAAAGAGCAAAAGAGAAGAGAGAAATGATTTTACTGCCTTGATTATTGCCCACCCCCCAAAAATCTCTTTGTTCTATTTTTTTTTTTTTCACAGCCACAAGCCCTAAATAAACATCAGCATCCTTGCTAATTATGTATGTCAAGGTGCTCTGAGAACTGCCTGGAAGCCAAATGTATTCCATGGTGTCCTAAACACTGTGCTCCACAGTCATTCCCTCTCCATAATTGTAGGGTGAGGACAGGGGTAACAGTCTTCAGGGTCTTATTTTTTGTGAACTATACTATTTGCACAATGACATTTTGCAGTCCTATATCATCTTCCACTCCTGGGTCTCGAACAGATTTTATAAGCTTTACGAGCAGAGATGCTCTATAGGCATTTCAGAAGAATTCTTCAAAAGCCACTAAGTGACATTCCTTGTTTGTGAAGAACTGCTCTTGACAAAAAGCAGAGCTGTGCTTCTGTGTTTGTCTTCCTGATAGAAAATGTATCTGTCAGCTCTTATGCTGATACATTGCTATACCCACTTTTCACATCATCAGGCTTTCACTCTTCCCCTTGCCCCATCCATGTGCCCTGGTTAAGTAGATCATTCTTCTCATGCCCCTTGCATTAGCAGCAGTGGTGGCAGGTGAGCCCTCCCTGGGAAGCATACTGTGGAAAGAACAGAATTACATCTCCTGCAGAGGCATATTTGCCTCAGCATCTTTATCCTTTTGTGCCACAAAGCTTAAGTCGATAGATGACACGAAGAAAGATTTAGCATCACTAGTAGGTGATGCTTTTACAGGCATGTAAAACTTCACAGATGAACTCTGAGCCTGCTGCAGGAGCACCTGGGCAAGCTTTGTTGTATGCTGTGTGAGGGCTCAGGCTGGCCTCCCTCTGCAAAAGCAGGGAGGTCAAACCATGGGGTTCATGTTGCTTGTGCTTAACAGTGGTTTACGGGATTACTGGTTATAGAGGGCTGCTAACCTGCACGCAGGACCTACTGGGAAGAGATAGTATAAATGAATTTAGATTGTCACTTTGGGGCTGATCTGTGAATGTGAGTAGCTACTCCCTGTCCACAAAAAATCGCATGGAGAACGCCACCAAAATTATCTAGCCTTTTAAAACATAATTTGGGAACTTAAACAAAGCCATAGAGAATCTCAGAATCCTGTACTGGCAGTGTGCTTAGGAGCACTCATCATGTGTGACTTTTCAGCTGTAGCGAATAAGGCTTTCAAACACATCTACGGTGCCTGCAGTAGGTGGGAGAAAGCCCATGCCAGTCAGGAGTGGGGTAGTTCCAACAAGAAAAAGAAGACTTTTGAGGATTTCATCAACTCCTCAGCTATGTCCTCTGTAAAGCTGTGCAGTCTCTGCTCTTTAAAAATCACTTGCCATAGACTATATCTTCCAGTCAGGCCAAATCAAGCAGAAGCATGCACAGTGTCATGTCAGAAACATGTGTGCTGCATCTACAGAGCGTAGGGCAACTCTCCATTCTCCAGTTTTGACACTGCTTGCATCCAGATGGATGCAAACTGCATGTGATAGCATTTCCTAAGCATGCCCATGAGCCAGACTGTCTCCTCACAAGTTGGGCCTGGGGGCAAGTGTCACATTGGTCCCCACTCCTGTGATGGTTCAGCCTCCCTGCAGAAGCAAGAAGACTGGGAGCATCTTTATCAGTAAGCACATGCTTCCATCTCCACAACTGGCAATACTGGCTGCTGCAGAGTTCAGAGCTCAGCAGGAGCTGCAAGTCAGAAGCCCTGGCCTCTCACTGAAGCGAGATCTTGCCTCTGAGGAGCAGGCATGCCTGCCATCTGGACAGACTTAAGACAAGGCCAGAAGGGTGGTTTGGCCACAGCTCAGTCATGCTCAGTCCTCATGCCGCATGTGAGCGTGAATGCAGCAAATCAAGAGCTGAAAGGGTGACAAACCCTGTGATGCACGTTTGCTTCTTAACAATGGTACTTTTCATCCTTTGACCTATCTGGGGAAGGCCCACTGACAAGGAACTGCTCCAGAAATGCGTATCTCTCTGACTTGGGGCTACATGAATGAAGTGGGATGTCAGCTAAGCACCAGGGGTCACTTAGATGCCTTTGAAAACTGAGATTGTGAATTAGCAATCCAAAAGGCAAATTTGGTGTAGAGATGGGCTTTACAGAAGGAGGGAAATGTAAGGAATTCTCACTTTAACATTTGAGAGCCTGAAGTGTATGTTTGTAAAGCTGATTTCCCTAGACTTACTCTTACAAAAACTTTAAGTGTGTTTGTTTCCCTGGGAAACTGAATTGGTATATTTATTGCATTTCCTCCAAAAATATATTTTAATAAATGGCGGATTTTTCAGGTAAGTCTGAATAATATCTGACAAGTAATAAAGGATAGGTGTTAGGGAAGAAAAAAATCATTCCTCTCACCGAATCTTGTTTCAATGAAGTTTTAACAAATAATACACTACTACAGTTACTTCTGATCTCACCTATAATAGGATCTTTCCTGAGTAGCTTCATTGACTTCAGTATCTTTATGTTAGTTTATACAACTAGATTCTTATGTAAACCACTGTACAAAATACCTGGTGTATTAAACTGTCTGCTTCTTGTTCATAACTGCTAGGTTTCTGACTACATTGAGATAACAAAATGCAGTTTTGATGGATATGTCCATTGCTACAGTCCAAAATGCCTTTTCAGTGGCTTTTTTTTTTTTTTTTCCTTTTTTTCCCCTTCTCTCTTCTATATATGTACTTAAATACTATTTTGGAAGTCACATTTTTCCAGGCGTCACCTGGTTATGAGGACCTCTTCAGAGAGAAGTATTTCAGTGAAGCTCTTTTTAGAATTACTGTCCCGAGCACCGTGGCAGTTTAAAATCTCCAGTGCAAAACTGACTGCTGTAGGCAGTGAGAAAGGGGGAAGAAATGAGGAAGGGGGGAGAAATGAGAAAGGGGGAGAAATGAGAAAGGGGGGAGACTGTCTTGTCTGTTTTCCTGATCAGGTGTAACTTTGTCTTCATTTTGCTTTTTCTCCATTTGCTTTGTCTTCATTGTGTTTTTCAACACAATCTCTGGTGGTTTGTCTTGTCCAGTTTTAAATGATTCGTGGGGTAAAAGTTCAGTATTAGGCAAAAGCGCACTAACTTTGTGGGATGTTTGGAAGTATATATTTTCAACAGAAATCAGTGAGAAGAAAAATGAGTAAGGTAGAATCTAATCAATTACTCGATCATATGCTTGCTTTTCTTAGGAAGCGGGTGCTTGAAGCTGGGTTCTTCTCTCATTGCTACTCATGTGGTTACGGAGCAATTCCTCTAAGTAACTGCAATCACCCCACTGGAAAACCGACACTTGTGAGAGCAGAGCTGAGTGCGATGGCCACATCTCTCTAAGAAAAGCAAGCAGCAGCCTTAGCTGAAGCATTTTGGCCCCTTCACCAAGTAGCAGCAAATTTTGATGCTTTGTAGGTCGGGTTTCCTCTCTGAGAGCAGGATACAGAGGTGCTGACTTGGGTATTTCCTTAGGGTAATGTGTCTATTTAAAGTACGCACAGACACTTGCTGATTACCACAAGGGTGGCTACAAACAGCATGCAGTCAATTCCCCTTCGCACAAACACTATGCTTTGGCATCCTTTCTTTTCAGGGCGCTCCCCAAACCCAGAGCAGCTGCTCAGGCACATCAAACACCTCCTTTTTTTTTTTTTTTTTTTTTTTTTTTGCCTCCATCCCAGCCTTTGACTGGGAGAAACCCTTCCCCGGGGCTGACCCCATGGTGTGGAAAAGTGCCTGGATCATTGTGCCCGGCTTTTATATTGCTGCTTCATTACACAAAGGGAATTAAGAAAGGTCTAAATTCCCAGGCAAATAGGAGAGCTTCAACCCACTGAGTGTCCTTAACAATTTTGTGTGCGTGGTTACTGCTTGGGATTTTTAACTTTTCTGTGAAGAAATTCATCAGGGCGTGATGCATCATTTGCAAGTCGTTAACTCCTTTCACCATAGCAATATATTTTCAAACAACAATAGTGCTCTTCATTGAAGCACTTAAAAATAGCATTCTAGTGCAAAAGGTTATCCGGTGCCTTTCTACTGTATAGTGCATCCATGGCTCTGACAATTTGCACTGCGTGTCAGTGATTTATTTGTGAAATTCCTAGAGGGAAGGGGCAACCTGTGTTAAAGTCTTAGTGCGTCAAATTCAATGATGTATAATAAAAAAGTTAGCAGTTGACAATGTAAACATATTGAGGAGGTCGTGAAGAATATGCTTTCTACCTCTGAAGATGTTGAGAATTGCTATCTAAGGCCAAATGAACTGGCATCATTGTTGCAAAGCTCAAATTTTATTTCAATGCCATGTGGGAGAGACTCACCAGGGTGGTGGGAGGAGAGAAAGAGGCTCACACTCAGTAGCACATAGCAAGGGACTGGTGTTGCTCCCTGGCTCTACAGCATTACCACAGATCTGAGCTGGATCTGACCCTATGGCCTTACCCTTGTGCAGGACACTGGCCTGTAGCAGGGCTCTGCAATGCTGACCCTCCTTAGGGCCTCAAAGCACCAACCAATGGAACGCCTCATTGCAGGATTGTTTTCTATTGATGCAGGACGTGAACTGCTTCCAATAATTTTAACCTAGACTGCAGATTTACACCAGCTGAAAACCTGGCTCCAAGCAGACTGCGAGGGAATTTCCTTGACTTTTCTCCCCCTTCCCTTTAGAAATGAATTACTGCTGCATGTTTTCCATTTTCCTATAGGCTTTCTATCCAGTGACCCAAACACTCCAAAATAAACACGTACATTTCCTTCCTTGGTACTCTATGTCAGGATCTATTTAACTGCCTCTGCAAAAGCAAGTGATCCTAAAAATCCCACAGTCGCGGTTAAACAGAAGTTTCCTTTATTTGTAGAGCCATCTCTGAGTCTACGCGCTACCCTTCAGCACGCATTCACGTTCTTGCAGCGGTTATAGGTGCATTTCCTAGGGCTGCATGCTGCTGCTGGACTCTAACTGGCGTTAAACAATTTTGCTATAACTTATTCCAGTTCAAGTCTGGAACAAATGCAGCTGTTCCTGATCAATTCTGAGTGTGTGAGCTGATAAATAAATGTACAGTGGAATCTTCTGAAATGAAATGGGATGAAAACTGAGTTACAGTGCAGCAAAGCAGGCCCTATTATCTCCATGATGGTGACCTTTCCTAAAAATGCAATTCTAGCATTGGAGCATGTGTAGGTGCGAGGAAACAGTTATCTGTGCTGCTGCTGGTGGTGCTGCAGACACATGCTACTTCTTTCCGTGCTTATTTTTATATTATCACATGTATTATAGTAGCAACTAAAGGTCTAAACTGAGCTCAAATAATTGTTTTGCAGGTTGCTGTGAAATACGTGCATTAAGATAAATGTAATTGGTCTGGCTGGAGGTGTTGCGCAAGGACAGCAGAGCAGGATGGTGAGGCAAGAGGCAGGAGCTGCGTGTGGGAGGACATGCTGTTGCTGCTGCTGCACTGAAGAACTTGCTACAAGGAGACATGCTGGTATCACCCCGCTTGTACCATAACTTGCCATGCCGCTGGAGGGTCTGGCCACAAGACTTGTCCCAGGTAGTTTACCTTCTACCAAGAGAGAGCACAAAAATTAGTATATTCAGACTTGGTTTTGGTTTACAGGATAATCTACAAAGAGTACAAGCTGGCTGTTTTAAGGGCTCTGTGACTGGGAACGTGGATGATGCTTGCCTCTCTCCCCACATAAAATCCCATCACTGTGATTTAGTGCTGTGGTAAATGCACTGTGACCACACAGATTTTGGCATTGGTGTGCATGAACACTGAAGTCACAGAGATTCCACACTGCCATCATTTGGACAGCCCGACTGTGGGCCATGTTCTAGCCCCAGAGCTGCATATGTGTGCCACTCACACAGGACCTCTTGCTGTGTGCAGGTTTTCTGGATTTTCCAGCAACTAGATCTCCTGGGCTGGCTCATACCCTGACAGAGCCACCTCCCAAATGCAGTGGTTTGTGATGAAGGCTGCCCTGGGATTCGGCCTTCATTTTCCCAGGGGAGATGGGGAATTACATCCTGTCCAAGACATATGTGAACAGCTACTTCTGCTGGAATGCTTTCAACTTCTTTAAAAAGGATGCATTAGGTCCTCGTGCACTGTCCTGAGCTGTAGCAGCACACCCAACCTAGAGGTCTAGGCAAAACAGGCGAAAGACCATCGGGGTGGAAAAAAGGATGTAGTTTTCAAAGCCCTGACAACATTTTTTTTTTTTTCCTGAAGTAAAAAGTGTGCAGCAAAAGAGTAGCTGGAAAGAAAGAAATTCATTCTTTTTCTCCTTATGCAACATTTTAATATTTTTCCACGTGTTTCTGATTATCTCAAGGAGATGTATAGTTTTACCACACTCCAGAGAAACAAAACCCTTGGTGAGCTAGAAATCAGCGAGGTCTGAAGGATTTTAATAATACTCAGGGATGTGTGTGAAGGCCAGTGAGTGAAGGCCAGCGATGCTGAAGGGAAGGTGAAACTAACGCCGAGAGCCAGACATGTGCAGGTGACAGAACTGCCATTTCCTGAGAGCAGGACTGCACTCCAGGTTCTGTTAAAAGGCAGGATTAATCCAGTGTTTGGCTCCAGTGTGGCTCCTACCCTGGCTCAGCCACACATGTAGAATCCCTTCACTGCTGGCACAGTGCTTTAAGTAGGAGAGATTTTGCTGACTCTAACAGTTTTGCTTTGGGCAAAGTACAGGATCTGCTCAGGCACTCATCCTTCTCCCCAGATCTCCCCAGCTGAAGAAGGAGTCACAAAATTCATCAGGAGAGCATCAAGGAGCAGCCAGCCCTCACACAACACAAAAGACACAGATTGCAGCAACACGCAAGCGCTCTCTTTCCCCTTCACATGTAGTCTTCAGTCCCATGGTCAGGTCCGCAGAGCTGCATATCAGGGTGTCTTGGGTGGTGTGCCGCACCAACAATAGGAGCTGAGTACCTAACTGCTTGATTTAGAGAGGCAGTTTGGACACAACGCTGATTTTTCCAAATGTTTTTGGGCCAAATCTGAAGAAAGCCCATTAACTTCATTGGCTTTGGATGATGTCCCGTATACACAAAACTTGAAGAACGATGCTTTAAAAGAAATACCATAGTTAAATCGGGACATTTTAACAATTCTCTTTGTATTTGAATTTAGTGGCTGTACGCTGACAATGTAATTAGCAAGATGCTATGTTAATTAATGCCAGATGACATTGGTGGGATGGCAAAACATCCAGTTTTCTGAAGAATAGCTCACAGTTGAACTGTTCCTCTCTCCCCACCCCATTTTTAGCAGAGGAACACACTCAGAAAGTCAGAGACAGCTGAATTAAACCAGAAGTCAAACCATTTACAAATATTTAAAATGTGGCCTATCTCAGCACATCGCTTGCAAGCCAAATCTAATCTTACTGCAGAAAAATATATTAACTTTCTCTCCTTAGACCCCACATACAGAAAAGGAGAATTTGAAGAGCACTGCACAGTGGACAAATCAGCTGTCACTGAAGCTGAAGGAGCAGAATTTAGACCCATCCTTCACATAGCGGAGCATTTGAAAGGGAATTTTCAGTTTAAGGATCGTGGATTTCTTGGGATCGACCAGCTCATTAGAAAAGAAGTTGCAGCAACGTGGAAAAATACATTTGCATACAATCTGAGTTCCTACATGTTAAAATTCAATCTATACGTGTAAAAATTGTAAATAAATTTGATAAGGCACAGAAATTAGCATCATGTGAGAACTATAACGTGTATAATTTTAATTAATATATTTTCAATTGCGTGCATAGAGATATTTATCTATGGATATGAAAACTTCTGTATTTAAGTTCATGATCTTTTACTGTATACCTCTTGGAAATCCTGTCCTGAGTAGAATTAGCGACTATGACTGTATTCTACTGTGTCAATTGAGAAGAATTTGTGCTGCTCTAGACAGGACTTCAAATCTAGTGGTCTTACTAGCAGTAGTGCGGTATAATGAAGTTGGCAGGATTTCCTTAGAAGTCTTTATTTTTCTGAGAGGAGAGGCTAAAATGGTAAAAACTAAAGGCTGGCACACTCCACACAGCAGAGATGTCTCCAGTGCTGCTCAGGGGTGACCCATGGACTCGTATCAGAGCCAAATAATGTGCCTGCATGAAACCAAATGCACAGCCAATACAAATTCACACAGCCAGGTCAGGAACATTGTCATCCGCACACCTTACCTGCTGCTTCAGGCAGTGTCTGTTCTCAAACAAGGCACCATAACAGAAGCCTAAAAGCACAAAACTACCAGAAACCCTAGCACTGCGGCCTCTGGCAAAATGAACTCAAGTGCAATTGCATGCTCATGCCTGGCCAGGACAGAAGGTTTGATGGTCATGATCTGATAAAATGTGCCACACTGCCAGTTGCAATGGCCACAAACCCTTTGCCTAACCGTGTGTGACAAAATTATCTTTACTGGTATTTTTTTTTAACTCATAGTAGGCAAACTTTTAAGTTGCACAAACCCACCCATCTTCCTGTAGCCGTTCTCCACTGGCTTTGCATCTGCTTTGCACAGAGTTAAACACCAGGAAAAACCACAGGAAAATTAACTCTTGTCTCAGCTTGTCCAACAATCTCTGTCAGAGAGAGC
>PPHD01022892.1:0-12661 GCA_002909625.1 Bambusicola thoracicus | reverse complement strand
AAGAAAACTACAATTTGAAAATAAATAGTAGCATATATTTTATTGCAATCTGGAAAAAATGGTCATGATAACACTCCACGCAATTTCATTCTGTAAACTGCTTTTTTTTTTTTTTTTTTTTTTTTTTCTCTTTTAGCACAGTTATTTAACTACACTTTTCCTGGTGCCAATGTTGAGTTGAGCAGAAGTGAAGCTGGAGTGAGTATGTTTAATGAGACTATTAATCAAGGAGTTCCAGGGCCATATTCAATGAGTCTGCAGACAGAGACTGTACTGTCTGAGAAATACTCTTTGATCTATAAAGAAAAAAGTGTCAGTTAGTCCATATAATAATTTGTGATCTACAGTATTTTAACTTCTGAATAGTGTTGTGTTATAATGCTCTAGAAGATAGACACAAATGATCTTCTGAAATGAAAGAGTGACAGAGTCCATAGCGCCTGTTAAATGTAATCTTAAACTTGACTATGTGCAAAATAACTAAACCAGAAAAATCTTTAAAAAATAAAATAACCACTATCACCTAATATTTATTCATTGTTACAGTGGTTAATAATGTTTTGCAGTAATGTATGTGCATCTCTGTCTTTTCAGGAGTATCCTGATTGCATAAATGGTATGCATAGAAACTCTCATCACTTGAGGAGTCCATTACGGAATTATATCTTTAACTCACGTGCAAAACTAATCATATGAAGAATGTTCATGCTGCAGTTGGTTGAGAAGAACAATACAGTAGTAAGTCAAAAAGCTTTTTGTCTTTTTTTTTTTAATCCACTGATGCTTTATTCTATCTGAACTCATCACTAGGAGACATCAAAAATCTTTACAAATTGAGTTACAGAGGTAACATGATAGGGATGTGCATAGAAATCTAAGCCTTGATTTACTTATTTTTAATTAGTAAGTGCTCTGTGTAGTGCAGCGAAACAAACGTGCTTGCTAGAGTTTTAAAGTACTTTATGAGAAAAGTTCAGGTTCTGAAGCATTTAAGTCAATGTAATTGCCTTTGACATGTCTGCTGCTTTTCATATTTTTCTCTCCAAAATGTATTTCTCTTTTTTGCTGCCTTACTCTCCCTGCGTATCTGATCTCTTCTACCTTCAGATTATCTTTCTTAATATTTCCAGCCTCCACCTCATCAGTAAAGCTTCAATGGCCAATACTGTTTGAATCAGAAATTTAACACCACTGCACCATGAAGGACACCATCAGGTCCAACTACATTCATAGGACAATCATGTAGATATCCACGCGAGCTTTAAGCTGGATGGATTCAGCAGCAATGCAGGTCTAACCACCATATGAATCAGCATGTGTTCCTGTAGCCTACTAAGAAAGTTCTGCAGGATAGATGCACACAAAGTCTTGCAAGACCTTCTTCAATGGGAAGTTACACTCTCCAGTAATTTTGAGGATCCCTGCCTTAGATCAGGATACTCAGGTTTAGAAGGTCACTGCTGACTGAAAAACTTAATCTTTTAACATCTCTGATATGTAATTAATTATATGCTTTTATGTATGTGTTTTCTTTCCGCTGTGTTTGGAACCAGAATGGCTTTCCTTCTCTTCCAGTTAGTTGAGGTCTTCTGTGCCAGAGGAGCTTTTGATTATGATCTGGATTCACAATTGATGTAAGTGTGGAGATTAATTAAGTGAAGAAGGCATACCCCAAACATTTATAATTAACACTTCAGTCGGGTATAAACCAGGGCTCCAAAGATGAAAGCTTAATGCTTGAATGATTTACTGAATCACACATTCCCTTCCAGCCACTGTTTTAAGGGCACGGTCTTTGCCAGCTCCATGCACATACTTTGAGAATTATGCACTTCGGAGCTTCTTGTATGATCAGTTTTGCAGTATTTTTTTCCTAAGTGCCATGGTGCATGGTTGTGTTTAATTCTTTGAACTTGTATCAATTCATCAGACCTGATTAAACCTTTTAGACCTGCATGTAGATTCTTTGCATATTGAAAAACTTAATCTCATACCTAAACGTTTCTACCTCCGGGGTCCTCACATGGAAGTTATTCTCCATAATCTTTTCAGATGCTTTTTAAATACATTCTGGAAAACTATGATGACCTTAGGGGGCATCTAAATAAGATGGGGAAATTTACTCTGAGCCTTAGTTTTTCTACTAGAAGGTAGACAAGTTTTTCAGTTTCAAACTTTCAGGAACTTAGGTTTTGGGTTTTTTTCTCATTTTCAGAGAGAATATTTGGAATCTGATCAAATACCTAAGTCTAAAAGAGCTGTGGATAAGAAGGGAATCCTGTATGGCTAAAAGCAAGCTAAGGAGGTCATTAGAAGTAGAAAGACATTGTTCAGTAAGTGCAAATCCAAGTGAAGAGTGTAGACAAAATAATAAAACTTCTGGCAAGCTTAATTTGAAGTCATAATAAAACTAGCCAAAAAAGATTCTGAGGAGCAAGGGTGTAAGACATGATAATAAAAACTTTTTTCAAGTACATCAGAAACAGGAAGTTTGCCAGCAAATTGATGGAGCCAATATATTACTGGAATGCAAAAAGGCCACTTTAGAAATATAGGTCTTCAGCAAAAAGGATCACAAGTATCACAGGCACAGATGTTCATTATGGAGAGGCTTGAGGAAGTTCCCCTGTTGGAGCCATACTTTGTTGAGGTCTGCCATGAGGAGCTAGATATTCTGTAAGGTCGCTTCCAACCCAAACCTTTTTATGATTCTGTTCTGTTAAGTGGTTTGATAGTAATGGAGATGAGAATTAATCAGAGGGATATGGGCTACAGTGGAAATGTGCAACTTGCACAAAAGCTCTAAGGAATCTCAAAGAGTAGTCAACTATTCTTGTATCTCTGCACTTAAGACTGTTTTAGGGGTATATGAAAATCTGTATGTGATACTGCTTTTAGGAAAGTCTTTGGGACAATCAGGAAAGTACAGATTTGTAGATGACTTCCAAACTTCTATAATCCTCCCTTACTGTAGTAAAAGCAAAGCAACGAAAATAAAGAAACCTACACTTATCAGAGAGCAAAAGAGATTGAGTTTGAGGCCCATTTATTTTGTACAGGTAATTTAAATGAGGCAAATAGCAAGATCTGGTAGGTCATTTATTGACTGACACTTACTGTAATACTGGATGTATATTCATTTGGCATATGAGAATGAAATTCTTTGAAAATATTCTGCGTAGTTACTTAGATGCCATTGGTTTTAAATGTTTTTCATTCTTTTTAACATAATTGTGTGCTATGGCACAGTTCTGTTTCCTGTATGCTTCAAGGCACTTTACTTCCCAGTTGTGGTAGGCTCTCAACCTGAAATGTAAGGTCATGAGGTAGGCAAGACTCTTACAGAAGATAAACTAATAAATAGCTCTCAATAATTTGGTTAAGTTAGAAGATACATATAGCCATCCACTTCCAAATATCAAAGGATGAACCAAAAATACGTAAAAGCTGGCTTGTTCTTTTTTTGAGTAAGGCAGTACTATGTCTAGTTTCTTACAGCAAAACAATTATTCCTGTGTAATTGTTCCAAATTCAATTTAAAAGTAATACTGTTTTTTATCACTGCTTGGCTTTTGACAGGAAACTGCCTTCTATTCTAGTTTAAAGCCTTACCAGACCCTGAGTCTAAATCGGTCTCGTGCACTGCACAGTTGGGATAAAGAGTGAAAGGGAGGAAGTAATAGTACCTAAAAATCAAATGGGGACTGTGAGACATTTGGTGGTTCATAAGTCTGGGAGAAATGCTGGTGTTCCCATTTCCCTGTAGGACTGGTCTGGCTGATTTGAGAGACAGGCACAGGCCTCAGCTCTGTTCCCCATCCCTGGTACTCAAGGGAAAAATAAGGATAAAGTTTATTGTAAGTGATATTTTTGGTTAAGACGTACAATGGCCACCTGGTCCCTGCCTGATCGCCAGCACAAACCAGAGCAGACAGTTCATATCCCATTTCCCCTGCTCCTACTGGAGCTCTGGAAAGCAACAAAAAAAAAAAAGTGTAGAGCTGTGCATATCATCTTTTCTTCAAGTCCTCTTCCATTCCTTGGTTCAAAATCTGCCATCAGTGTGGGGGCCTGAAACATAACTGAGGAAAGAGACACTTTTCTGCCTATCTTGTGTCTCCTTAGAGGCATCTGAATAGAATATAATTTAATGTGGCCGTTTTTGCCTTCCATACACAAACTATCCTCTGACCTGTAATTTGGTAAGATCTATGTTGGTAGAGCTGCATTCAATAATAGCCCAGTCAAAGCTCTGACTACTGTGCAATAAAATTCTTTTTATCTGTGCCGTACTATGCTGTGGCTTAGAAGTATTTTGAATGTCAAGATGTTGCCAAAGATGCCTGTTGATATAAAGCAGATGTGCGCTTTTCATTCCATCACATGTTGTCTACATGGGGTGGTGTTGATATTTATACATTGACTTATGACTTTCTTTCTGAGTTTGGACTTGGTTTTATTTGCAATGCCTGAGTCTCATTGTAGTCCTCAGCTATGGGGTAGTGTCTTCAGTGCTCAAGCTTTGACAGGGCTATATGAATTTACAGGAAATCTCTGTAAGAAATGGTGAATGGGAATCCAGTGGTACGTAACAGGATCTCAGGCTTTTACTTACAATCCCCTAACACACCTTTTATAATATCTCTTCTGGTTGGTTGGTTGATTGAATGTGAGTTTGGGGTTTTTTGTTTGTTTTTGTTGACATTTTTCACATTTGGTATTTGTGTGCTCATTACAATGAGTATTGTATACGGTCATGTAACTCTATATACATCTCTAGAGTGTATCCATAGTGTTCAGATAGGTGGTCATGTCCTTTCTAATAATGTGAACAGCTGCCTTCAGTTTCCTTTACAGAAAACCTTAATCTAGGTGCTATGGGTGCTAGAATTGCCTGAAAAGCCTTCAGCAATGGTCAGACCATTGACAGATACTTGAAAATATAACTAGAGGGGATAATTTGCTTACCTGAGGTTACCATCAGAGTATATTACTGATGTTTTTCAGTTTGTCTTATTAAAAAAAAAAAAAAGTATATAAAAAAGTAGTTTCTGTCCAGTACACTTCAGATACTCATTTTTCATTTATGAAAACCATACCTATCCAGACTAATGATATTCCTTGCTACTATCCTTATTTGCTACTTATCATTTTATGTCTAATTTTTAAGACTCCGAGATAGGCCTTCCTATAATACCTTTTAACGCAAAGATCACAGTGAGTTTACCCCCATCGCTTCAGACGCCACTCCACAAAATCTTCAAATGCTGTTTCAAATGGGCAAGCCAAATTAGATGTTCTGCCTTTTACTGTTCTGGGGAGAAATCTTGTGCGCCCATAAATAAAAAAAATAAAAATAAAATTAAAATTAAAAAATGAAGAGAGAATAAAAAGAAGAAAGAAAAAGAAAGAAAGAAAATACAAGAAAGAAGAAAAAGGATAGAAAAAACAAACAGACGTACTCCCTCCCCCCGCCGCCGCAGAGCAGGAGGAGCGCAGGCGCGGCCCCGGCTCCGCTCCCGCGGTCAGGCAGCGCCGCTGCGCGGCTCCCGGACGTTGCCTGCAGCGCTCCGAGCCCGGCTCGGCTCCTGGAGGCTCGCAGAGAGCCGCTGCTGCAGCACCCTGTAAGGTTTCTTACGCGCTGGAAGCAGAATCCCTTCTAAATGCAGCGTCTTTTTTCCTCCAGAATGGATGGGTGGCTGATCCTCAGGGAAAAAATGTAAGTCAGGACCAAAGAAGTGCCTTGAGAGACCACCAAATTCCATATGATGTTGCTCAGCTGATCACAGAACTGTGGAATTACAGAATGATTTGGGTTGGAAGGAACCTTAAAGATCATTCCAACCCCTTGCTGTGGGCAGGGCTGCCACCCACCAGCTTAGGCTGCCCAGGACCCAACCAGCCTGGCCTTGAGTGCCTCTAGAGATGGGACATCCACAGCTTCCAGAAATATCTCATATAAACCTAACTAGCTCTTGCTCTCTCTGATAACTGTGTTGGTTTTAATGGCTTACGTAAACATGACGTGTGTGAGCACTTCTTTAAGGTCTGGTGTATCACACCATATCAAAATGTTGGATGAGAAACTGGCAGTAGGCCACTCAAGATAATACAGTTTTACATGAAAGAATTTTGTCCTTAACAAAGGTAGAAACTCTTCAGGTGGCAGTGGTGCAAGTTTTGTCTTTATAATATGCTGAGGGACATGATTTAGTGGAGGGTTGTTAGAGTTAGGGTTGTATGGTTAAGCTGTGGTTGTACTTGGTGATCTTTAAGGTCTTTTCCAACCTGGGCAATTCTATGATTCTATATCTGATTGTTCTCTGCTGACAGTACAGCCACAATTGTCATCTGTTTCTAATTAAATACATTTGACCATTGAGGCAAAGGCAGGGTGATTAAGTAGCGGTTGCTACAGCTGGCGTATGTGGGCAGAAGTATTAACATGGCAGCCTGTGCATCTTAATATGGGCCATCACCTTTGCTACGCTGTAAGCAGGGGCTCCCCTGCCCCACAGTGCAGAGTGCTTCGTGCAGGGAATCTTGTTTGTGCTGTCTCAGGCCATTGTGTGTTTGTGCTCCTCTTCAGTTGAACTTTGTTTCTGACCCTGCTGAGGGTGTATTGCTTGTTTTGGAAATACTTGCGATGTCCCTAGAATGTTTATTTTCCAGCCCAACATGCTGCTACATTCTTGCAAGCTTCCTCTGGCTGCAATGCAAGGTTTGGCCAGGAAACAGAGAGTACAAATGGAAAACAGTGCCCTGCTCATAGGGAAATATAGTGAACCTATAACAGAAATTGTTGTATTGGAAACACGACAAAGATTTCCAGAGAAATAATAAACAAGCAGCTGGTCGGCACCTTCTTATGACCATCAACTTCAAATGTGTATTTCCTGGAAGGACCGGAATGTTTAGTGTAATTCTCCTCCTCTGCCCTCAGAAGGTAGGAGAAGCGGAGGGCAGGTTCAGTGACAGTCTATCAAAGCAGATCGTAAGATAGTTAATAACGATAGCAACAACATGGCTTTCATGGCCAGCCAAACCGCCTCTGCATTGCTCCCAGTAAGGGGTCCGTGCTGCTGGCTTTCTCCCTCTGTTTGTTGAAGGCAGCGCTGGAACCAGCAGCGCACATGGAGTCAGGCTCCAAGGGGTAACAGCAAGAGCGTGCTTCTCCCCTGCAGAGCTTTGCAGGAGCCCCTCAAACATCACCAGAGTCTCCTGTGAGAGTGGTGCAAGGGCCTGCATGCAGTGGAGGAGTAGTTCAGAGAGCAGGATGAAACCAGTCCTTTGTTTACATGTTGTTATCCCACAAATGCAAGGGCTTAGGAAGCCTTTGACCTAAGAACTCTCTCTTTTTTGCTTCTCCTGGGGAGAGCATATCTCTTTACCTACACAAGGACAGTGTGCTAAGGAAATGCATAGAAGCAAAAAAGGTTGAAGGTCCAGGTAGTAAGTAATAGGCTGAGTCCTGTCCGCCTGAAGACCAGTGCTGAAAACCATGAAGTACAGGAAATCTGGGTGCCTGTGGGCTAGTGGAGGGATTGTGAGCTTGAGGAATTTCAAGTTCTTAACCCAAACCTCAACTTTTCCTAGCCCTTAGTATAGTGTGTGTGTTGTTTTGCTCAGCTGACACAGCAGTTGAATCTCTGGTAGCACCACAGAGTTCAAATTTGTCTGTAAATTACCAATTCAAAAACTGAAAATATAAATCCAGATAGATCACAAAATATTTGGGTTTCTTTCATGGTTTTGTAGCTTTGCTATTGGTATTCCACATCATAACATCATGGACAAAAGAGAAGAAGAACTTCTACTAAAACTCAGTTGTAAGAAAGCAAGCCAGATTCTTTTCTGGTTTATGAAGCAGCCAGGGAATTGATAGCTAAGTACCAGTGGCAGGCGCTGCAGTGCAGATGGTGCCTGAGCCTGAGACCATGGCATGCCTACAATACTCCAAATGAAGCTGCTGAGCTGGCAGCCACCGCAGCCATTATTTTATTGCTAAGCTAAGCAGATCTGACGTGTAAGTTCACTGGGACCTGAAAATGCTTCATTTGTGCTAAGACAAACTTCAGCATCAACACTCAGTGACTAGCAGCATGTCCGCAGATTGTGATGGATGGGAAACCAGATTCTTAGGAAAAGAGTGACATCAAATTGAGGACATATCCTCAGTGTATTGTTTAGATAAAGTATTTCCTATTGTAAAGGCAAGGTAAAAGTTGGCAAGAGGTAGGATTGACTTCTGTCCTATAAGACAGGGGAACAAGTTTGGCATTGAATTCTGCTGAAGTCAACCTGTGACCAGCAGCAAAACCTTGAAGTTATTGAGTAGTGATCCTTATTGATGACACAAACACAGAGAACTGCTGTAAGGATGTTTGTAAATCAGTCTGTAAGCACTGACGTGTCTGTGGAGACAGAAGCCAGACAGGGAGGCCTGGGCCTTCCTTCCCCGTTATGAAGCAGAGCATGTGAGATTGTACCATTCTCTGTGTGGGTAAGAAACAGAGTTTGTATAAATAAGCTGGGTTATTGTAACATAGTGTGGTTTCCTGGAGTGTAAATATATCATCTGTAGGTTGAGGAACTACATGTCCTCGGCCCTCTGCACAACGCAATGGCTGAGCATCCAACTGTACCTCCAGACAGCAGGCCTTTGAAGCAGCAGTTGAACAGGAGCCCCAAACAGGGCACATACCATCTGCTCCTTCTCTGCTTGCTTTGCATAGCCGCCAGCACCCCTTCCTGCTACAGCCCACTAGCTCTCCTCTAAGGCTTAGGCATGGCCACACCAAGAGACTGAATTTTCAAGCTCCAGTGGATGAGAGGACTGGAGCACCTCTCCTATGAATAAAGGTTGAGGTAGCTGGGCTTGTTCAGTCTAAAGAAGAGAAGATTGAGGGGAGAACTCATTGTCTTCAAATATTTAAAGGGAGATAATAAACAGGAGGGAAATCAACTTTTTACATGTATAGATAGTGATAGGATAAAGGGGTTTAAAACTGATCAGATCTTAGGGGATATTTTTTCAGTGAGTGGGTGGTGAGGCACTGGAAGGGGTTGGTGGGAGAGGCTGTGGATGCCCCATCTCTGAAGGCATTCAAGGCCAGATTGGATGGGGCCCTGGACAACCTAATCTAGCAGGCAGGGGGATTGGAATTGGATTATCTTTGAGGTCCTTTACAACTCAAGCCATTCTATAATTGGAGAAGGTGTGGGAGTGACTTTCAGCAGTGTGCTGGGGTCCCCAAATGCTCTCACCATGACAGTGGTGTGTAAATGCAGCTGGAATGTGCAGAAGGTATCAGTGTCGTTGCAGCTTTCTTCATCGCTAGGAAATTAAAGTCTGGATAGAAAGTTTCTACCAGGAGGTTAAATTTGCATTGCTGCATAAGCCCAGCAGGACTTACGTTAAGCACTTAGGACTTAAAAACACATAAAGCTATGCATTTATATAGTGAAATGTACAACAGACATGGGAAATCATTCGATTTCTGCATTGCTGGAGAATGCCTTTCTCATTCTCTGTATGCTGTACTTAACAGGAACAGATTAAAATGAGTGTCCCAGCACAGTACTGTCATAAGCATGTGTTATTTTTGTTTGTTGATGAATCTTCAGATCTATTGTATTTCTCCTCTGACTGCAAGCACGAAGTTGATTTTGTTCTGGTAAAGAATAGCATGAGATTTAAATTTCTGCTCTGGGATATCGCATCTAGCTCAGGTTCACTGGCTGTATTTAATGGGCTTAGGGCAGATTTTCAGAGGCACTAAGGGAATGCAGGGGCAGGTGGGTGCCTGGTGTCCCTCTGCACTCTCAGGGAGCATTCCTTCAGGTATGGTTTAGCCATCTGCCTGCATGCTCCTCCTCTGCACATTTGGAATTAAAGACAACATTAGCAGCAGAAAAACAGCGCACATAACAGGGAAAAAAAGCAGTGACTCTGGACAAAAGGTATGAAGTGCTTCAGGGGTCTGTTTAATATTCACTGTGCATATCCCCCAGGAAGTAGTGTCCGCTTTTAAAGTTTCACTGGCTGGAGTTTTAGGGTGGTTTTTATGTCAAGACCTACAGCAGGTTGCAAGGTAAGCCTGGTTAAATCAATTTCATCCTTGGTTAATGGCAGTTTCTTTAGGCTTCAGTAAAAGGACTGTAGAAATATTGGCAAAGCTGGTTCTTAATTTCTTATGGATGAGCTAAACTACATTTTCAGCCCTTGAGATCATAGGTCACAGCTCTGCTTTGCTAGCATCAGCTGCTGACATCACTGACACCCAAAGCAGAGCAAGGGATTGCTGAATGCCTCGACTGCAAATGTCATTAATGGCGGGGAACCTGGAGCTCCTGGTATCCTGATAACAGCACAAAGTCAGTGCGGAAGAAATGTTGCCAGAAGTGTGCACAGGTGAGAGAGTAACCATTTCAGTTACCTACCTTAAAACAGTAGTAAAAAAAATCTGTTTCCTGCAGGAACAAGATATGATGAGAACGGCCACATAATCTAAATCCACAGTTAGGCTTTGCAGTAACATGTAGAGAACTCAGCAAAGTGGCTTGCCCCAAATTATCATGACTATGGCAATGTTTCAGAAAACATTCAATCTGCATTTCTAATGCTTGTCAGGTTATTTTTGAGGTCTTTCTCTTGCAAATAATGTTTGGAAAGTAACAACGCAAAGCTTATCTTGCTTTAAAAAAACAGGCAGTAACCGCACACTTCTTACTTAAAATGTTTGTTCTCAGCCATCATTTATTTAACAGGACAGTGTTTTTTTATGTGTAGCGTTCCTGGAACTGTTGTTCATTTATCTCCATCTGCAAAGCTGAGTGCCTACAGGAGCAGCCTTTGCAGGCAAAGCATCTCTCCTGACAGCCTGACCTGGACTGGTCCCATTTCCCGCTCAGAGCGGAGCACCCCAAGGAGTCCATGTTCTTGGCCAATCCCAGAGGGTGAAGGATGGCTTGGGGCAGATCCTGATGTCATTCCCCTTCACATCTGTGGAAAATGGCAAATGCAGAGTAATGACTTCACTGTGAGGGTTTTGTGAGGCTGCCAGCAAACTACTTATGTATCCTCTGGAAAGACCCCGAAACCTCGTATAGAGCTTCACCGAGATACAGGCTTCAGATTGTCTGTGCAGCTTGCTTAATGCCTCTGCTGCCTATTGCTTTAATATGAAGACATGAGTTACAAGGTGATAGGGTTTTCCTCTTCCAGACACGCAGGTTTGTTAAACCTACATGACCTTCTGTTACAGAAGAAACCCGTTAAACAAAAGGCTGGCTTCTGCCCAGGTTTAAAAGGGAAGATTGCTTTTCAGTTGAGTGCCTTAACAGGAGATTGTGACCAGCTGGTGGGAATGAGCATATGGCCCTGATAGGCTGGAAAAGAGGAAGGCTGGCTCAGGGGAAAGTTCTTGGTTTGGTTTGTGGGACTTGCACCAGAACCTGATGAAAGGAGAACTTTTCCTGGAAAGGTAAGGCACTGCTGAATTGTAAGCAGGATATTTTCTGTTTTATAGATGAACAAAGTCATTTTTATTCTGTCTTCCATAGTACTCCAAGTTTGCAAAAATGATGTGTAACTTCATGAACATCAGCCAGCACGGGTTCATGAAAGGCACGTTGTGCTTGACCAACCTCATCTCCTTCTAGGACTAGGTGACCAGACTGATAGATGAGGGAAAGAGGGAAAGAGTCTACCTAGACTTCAGCAAAGCCTTTGACACGGTCTCTCACATTATTCTTCTGGGGAAACTGGCTGCCCGTGGCCTGGACAGTTTTACCCTCCGTTGGGTACGGAACTGGCTGGAGGGCTGTGCCCAGTGGGTGGTGGTCAATGTAGTTAAGTCCAGCTGGTGACCTCTTTCAAGTAGTGTCCCCCAGGGGTCAGTGCTGGGGCATATCCTGTTTAATATCTTTATTGATGACCTAGATGAGGGGATTGAGCGTACCCTGAGTAAGTTTGCAGATGACACCAAGTTGGGAAGTAGTGTCGATCTGCCTGAGGGTAGGGAGGCCCTTCAGAGGGATCTAGGTAAACTGGATCGCTGGGCTGAGGTGAATGGGATGAGGTTTAACAAGGCCAAGTGTTGGGTCCTGCACTTTGGCCACAGTAACCCCATGCAGCTCTATAGGCTTGGGGATGAGTGCTTGGATGACTGTGAAGAGGAAAGGGACCTGGGGGTGTTGGTTGATGCTTGGCTGAACGTGGGCTGACAGCGTGCCCAGGTGGCCAAGAGGGCCAATGGCATCCTGGCCTGCATTAGAAGTAGCGTGGCCAGCAGGAGCAGGGAGGTAATTGTCCCCCTGTACTCGGAACTAGTGAGGCTGCACCTTGAGTACTGTGTTCACTTTTGGGCCCCTCACTACAGGTAAGACATTGATGCCCTGGAGTGTGTCCAGAGAAGGGCAACAAAACTGGTGAGTGAGGGGTCTGGAGCACAAGTCTTATGAGGAGCGGCTGAGGGAGCTGAGATTGTTCAGGCTCAGGGGAGACCTCATTGCACTTTACAACTTCCTGAAGGGAGACTGTGATGAGGAAGGGTTTGGCCTTTTCTCCCAGGCAAATAACAGGACCCAAGGAAATGGCCACAAGTTGTACCAGAGGAGGTTTAGGTTAGTGTATGGGAACTGTTGAATCATGGCCTGA
>PPHD01022891.1:0-12662 GCA_002909625.1 Bambusicola thoracicus | reverse complement strand
GGCGGCGGCGGCCGCGCACGTGCGGCGCGTCCCGACCCGACCGGCGGCGCTGGGGCCGCTCTCGGCGGGAAGGGCGAAGCGTGGCCGGCCCGGCGGGTGAGGGGAGCGCGGAGCCGCGCTCCTCGGGCGCCTCTCCTTTAGGGCCGCCGCTTACGGGACGGTCAGACGGTCGGTTTGCTCAGAAAACCGTCCGTTCTGCCCGCGAGCAGGTGAGGTCGTTTGTGGCGAAGATCGGTATTAGGTCAGGTCGCCCTCCTCCCGTGGTGGTGCCGTGTCAGCACCCGGCCGCGCTCCGGGCTGTGAGCGCGGCGGTGGTTCGCCTCAGGGTGCGGTGGCCCCGCGGCTGTCCCACCACAACACGGGGCTGCGGGTGTCGTGCGCTGTGGGCACACGCGGTCAGCGACGGCAGCGGCGCTCACTGCGTGTCAGAGCTCCCAGGAGGTCGTTTTAACTTTCAGAGTCCTGGAAGATACTGGGAGAGAAACCCGTGAGGAGAGTTTGCGTGAGTGCTGTGAGTGGTGCGCGGAACGCCGCGCAGGAGAACGCTTTCCTCCTTCCCGAACGTGCCTTGGGAAAAGTAATTTCTCATGCGGTTGGTAATTGCTGCCACGTACTCAGGGAAAACTTATCTTCTCGGGGTTGCGATTAAGGAAAGCCTTCCGAAATTCCAGGGACGGATGGTGAATCTCTGGTGCATTAAAAGAGCCGCCTGAGGCAGGGTCACGTCTCCAGGAGGGGAAGGGAGGCGCTCCGGGTTTCGCTGTGGATCCGGAGATGGGGAGATGAAGCATGGCGAAATTTGCTGTGCCTCGGCGGGGCACGGGGTGGAGATAGCGGTTCAAATCCAGACCCGTCAGAGCGAAGGGTTCCCACGACGCAGCCTCTGTGAAGCGCAGAGCGCGGCGGCAGTTCCTAAGCTCCCGGGCTTTGTTGATGCTTTCATATCCCCGAGCGTGAGATCCTCTCCTGTCAGCGTTTGTCAGCTGACTGCTGCCTCGCGCTGCAGTTTCTCAACCGTTTGGAAACTGTATTGCTCCTAAATGCTTGGTGCTGTAGATCCTTTCTTACCACAGAATCACAGAGTGGCCTGGGTTGGAAGGGACCTCAAGGATCATGAATCTCCAACATCCCTGCCGGGCAGAGCCACCAACCACCCCATTTACTAGATTACCGAACCTTACTAAACTAGAACGGGTTGCAGCGAGCTGGCATTAAGAATCCCTGCAGGGATCCATGCGTAGGGAGGAGACTTGTTGCAGCCGGGAGCATAGCCTGCGTCCGGGAATGCTTACAGCATTCCCAGTGGGTGCCTGGGGATGCACCGGGGTGCTTAGAAAGCGTGAGAGGAACTGCAGCATAAGGAGCTGTAGGTCTCTGCGGTAGAGTGCAAAGATAATCTGTGTTTGAGTGCAGTGGCTAATCTAGAATTGCTAATAAAATTGATAGGGAATCATAAAATAATTTAGATTGGAAGGAACCTCTGGACCTGAAAGTGGGACTGGCCTCCATTACGTTGGGTTGCTCAGGCACACCGTCTCAAGCCTTTCCCGGGCTGTTTGCTCAGCAAACCTTTTAGTGACGTAGCTCTTCCCGAATAACCTCGCTAATTCCTTGCTTTGTCAGCCCGATACGAGGGATTCCACCTCCGTTCCCTGCACTCAGCATGAGGATCTTAACCAAACTGCTGGGGCTGATTGGAGTGGTCCATAGCGTCTCTGTGACACCAGGATTTAGGTTGTATGGGTGAAGTCGGTTCTTCCTACTGAATGTCTTCACAAACACAGGTCTCGCCTGGGCAGTGTCAGCTTTCTCTTAGCACTTAACACCAAAAAAACCCTAAAACCTCTTATCTTCATTGCAGAAGTTTTTTGTTTTCAGACCCGTTTGTTGCGAGTGAAGTTTTATTTTAACGTTTGGACTAAATATTTGAACAAATCATCCTGACACCCTGTGGCAAGAATGTGTTTATAGTAACATTAATTCGCTGTTTCTTCATAAGCAGTTTTTCACTTCCCCTGTCAAACCCACGCACCACTGAGGTTTGTAGCTGGAAATAATCACCGAATGTGCAGCTTGTGGTCATTTTTAACATGTGTTTTCGCCCCTATAGTCTCTTGAGAGTCAGTAGCGTTTACTACCAAAGACCACGTATTCAGACATTGGAACTGGAACAGGTTGCCCAAGGAGGCTGTGGATGCCCCATCCCTGGAGGCGTTCAAGACCAGGCTGGATGTGGCTCTGGGCAGCCTGGTGACCCTGCACATAGCAGGGGGGTTGGAACTACATGATCATTGTGGTCCTTTTCAACCCAGGCCATTTTATGATTAACAAATATCTCTTTCCTTTTCCATGCTTTGACCAGACAATGCTGGAGAGAACTCTTCCCTGTTTAACTGCCCCAGTCCCGTAGGTAGTACACGCTGTTTTATTCAGTCTGAAATCCAATTCTCCAGTTACAACATTCAGCTTTCTTGTTTCTCTGATAATCCCTTGGTTCTTTCCGCTTCTTTCTCCTCTATTACAGAAAGACCTACAAATCTCCCACGGTTCACTGACAGAAATTGGTAAAGTGCTGTAGCTTCCTGTAAATGAAGAGCTCTCCTGCCTCACATGAGGGAGTGGAATAAATAATGGATGCTTCACGTTATATGTGCCACTGCAGTGTGGCATCTTGCACCGCATCTAGAATAACGCACACCTAAACTGTGCTGTTACCAGTCACTGGCATTGCTTTGTTGAAAGGTAACAATTGAGCAGGATACCACAAAGAGGAGCAAATATTGCATGAACTCCTGTTTATCACTCTGTGTGCTTATATATACGTATATGAAGAGGATGATTTATAAAACTGCTTAGAGGATGGGTATCATTGCTGATAAATTCCATATGTAATACGGTTTAAATTCCATACTACTAAATTTAATGCTATTAAAATGCCATCGAAGCATTTTAAAGTGTCTTTGTATATTCTGCTGAATTAGGGTTTCAGTGAACAATTTGCAAGCTCCTACGAAAAGAATAGGATCTTCTGCTTTTAAATGATAAAACCCATTGGGTGAGACCCCGAGGACCGAATTCTCAACCTTGTGTGATCAGTGATGGAGGCTATCCTATTGATTAAGGACAGTATGCAAGCCATAGAGGTGGTAAGCTTTTTACACGTACCCAGAGTTTCCTTTTGTTGGAGCTGAGGAGAGTATTTGAAGTCTGAGGCAACAGAATTCAGTGAGAAACAGATTATGCTATGAGAGGCATCTTGCATTTCCAGGGTATACTGATCATAGCTTTTTCAGCAAGATGCTTCTGATACTAACAGCATGTTATTTCTGGAGACATTTGTGTCCCCAAATTCCTGCTGTGACCTAACAAACACTTTTCCAAGAGATCTTCAAAGACTGAGGGGATGTTATCCATTCCGAGAGCATATTTCTGCAATGGATGTTCATAAAATAAAGGAGATTTTCTTTTTAAAGAGTTGAAGTTCCACTAACATGTTTTTTTGTGTTATTGGAAGTATCTATTCCCAGGCACGTGAAAGCTTCGGATCGAATGCTCCTGGATATTAAGGGATTTTTGAAGCTAGAAACTCGCTAATAGGAGAGGTGTTTCTGTCTCTCAAGTAAAAGCTTTACTCTGGAGAATAGGATTATTTGCTGTGGGAATCACACAAGAAAGTGAACGTGTCTGAATTGGAGCCTTATTACTGTGGCAGAAGTGAATGCACATATATCAAAATTGGAAAAAACAGATTTTAGCTGAAAAACAGTATAAACAGCCTTTTTATAGTATGGACAGCGGTACTCCACTGAACGAGTACCAGGAAGAGGAAACAATGCTGGAAGCTCGTGAGGAAGGAAGGACTTAAAAACCTCAGTGCTGTCTCTGATCTGAGGTTATGTCTGTGCTGTGCTTCCAGGTGCAGCCAAAGTAGACATACCTGCATAGGGTTTGGCAGCACGAAATCAGCTGTCTGGGCAGCCCTGGGTGTCTGCAGAAGGAGTGTGTGTGGAATTTCCACTGTGATACAAGCTGACGTAGGCACACCTGTTCATGTCACAGCCCTTGCTTCCAGATCACAATTGGAGAAAGCTTTGGAAAGTGTAATTCCCAATAAAAGGAACTCACACGCATTGCGTTCCAGATCTAACTGTGCCATTTGAAGATTTTGCCACTTTCCATCTTCGATACTGTGATTGCGGCTGCCATAGCTCTGCTGATTAACGGGTTTGTTTAAGAGCTCTTTAACTTGCTCCAGGCAAAGTGAACGGGTTAGTTTAAACGCTTTTCATTGACTAATCCATCTGACTTGTCAGAAGCACGTGAAGGAGAGCTCACGTAATTTCTTTTGCCAATAGAGCTGAGCAGGTGGAAGCTATCAGCAGAGGAGTGGGAAACAACTGGCAGAACAATCATGTCAGCAACTGGCACACCTGTCTGCAAACTCAGTGCCAGTGTATGACTTAGTCCTGCATGCGTTGTGGATATTACAGCTCTTCCAAACATGTTCATGCCTTTTCTGTTACACGTTCTTGGCTCAGCTCCCTCTTATGCTCAGTACTTTTGTACGGCTCCGGTATTGTAAAACAATTTGAAAGTGCTCAAAGATGTAATTTATGCCCTTTTATTTGGAGGTGTTAAAAAAAGGTAATTTATGCCCCTTTTGAAGCTTTCTTCAAAACAGTGTGAAAATTGTCTAATGGGTAAATAGCAATGACTGTAATCCTGCAGAATGAAATCCATAATATTTTCCTGGAACTTTGGCCCCAAATTCAGTATGCTCCTCAGCCAGACGGCAGCCCACGTGGTGTCACGTTGATTGTAGACCACTGGAGAGAAGCTGGCGTTGTGGAGCAGGCTGCAGTGTTCTTTCTCGGTTTGCACTTCTCATGCTGACTGTGTATATGTGTGACTCCTCTTCAACTTTGATGGGTCTAGTTGCACACAAGCCCCTGAAGAGAGTTTTGTCTGCCTGGCTGTAAGCAGCTGTCCTCATCACGGTCTTTCAAGGTTGTCCTTGCTGCCACAGAGCCTTCCCCTCCACAGTATCACCACCTGTATTCCTATGGCTGTAGCTGTGGCTAGTTTTGCCTTAGAAAATGCATTGAATTCCCTCTTAATTCCAGCCCTCTTTTAAAGCAGCCTATCCTTTTTTTGCCTAACATCCCTCTCATTGAGATCCTTCTGATCCTTTTTGTCTATCTTTGGTTAGGCCTCTGCTCTGAGTGTCGATCAGCTCCTTAAAGCCATGGGATCTCACCACGTGCCTGACTGAAAAAATAGTGCCTTGGTATTTTACGACCTTTTTTCTTTGATGGTTCTCCTTAGCAGTCTGGTATTTTACAGTCTGTATCTCAGGCAGATGTGCTTCATCAGAGAGCGAATGAGCTGTGAAAGATGCACTCTACTGAAGGAGGGCACAAAGCTCCTATTCTGGGTGTTTAAACAACAGCACTTTCCCCGTGGCTTTGATCAGGGCCTGTTCAGTCAGGGTGCAGCCTCCTCCTAACTTTCTGACTGCTGACTTCAGGTAATCCGATTTGGCCATCTCTTTGTTACAGTATCTGCTTTCCATCTCTTGTTTATCCAGGCAACCTGATACACCTTAGCTTATTTCTAAATCTACCAGAGGGTCAGTGATACTCTTTATTTGTCTTCAGTTATCGAAGTTCATAAAACATCTGTCTGTCACAATTAATTTGTCCTCGTATTAATTAGTGAGCATTTATTACAGTGAACGTGGACTGCAGAATCTCAAATGAGTGACTTTAGTCCACGCGGTAATGAACAAGAGTGAAATTTGGAGACTTTGCTTATTAAAGAGTCCTTGCAGGACATCATTTGTGAATCGCTGTGTTAGGAGGAGTTAGGGAAACACATTTATAAACACATTTGTTGTGGCACATTTTGTTAACTGCGGTTCTGCGTAACAGCCATCATTATATTTCCTGCAAGGGATTCAGATGGTTCTTAGAAATACTTTTACAGGATATTTTTTATCACTCAGAAAATCAGGTTTATTACAGAGTTCCTTAAACAGAGTGAGATCTGCCAGCAAGGATGCTAGCACCAGGTTAGTAAGGAACAGGGTCAGCACTCTAAAGCATGATTAATAATGTACTCATTATAGGATGCTGCAGTTCCTACCATTGCAAATTTATGGTCCCTGCTAATGCCAGACGTGGTCTTGGAAACCTTTTCTTCTCAGTCTTGCAGGAGATGCAGAGGCGTGGCTGCAGCCCAGCCACAGTATAACACCAGCAACGAACAAGGGCAAGCGTCTCAACTCAAAGCCTGTCCTGGGAAGGAAGGACAGCCTCTGCTGAGGCCTCCTGGCAAAGATTTGGGAAGAGCTTTCCTCAGGGCCAGCAGCACTGTCACTAGTGCTGGCCCAGAGCCCAGAAAGCCAAACCCCAGGAGGACAGGAGTGGGCCCATGGCCCTGCCACATAGTTCTGTCCTCACTCGAGTCCCTTTCCCACTCACCAGTCATTTGCTGACCCAGTGTTTGCTTCTTTTCCCAAAGCAGACTAGTGCAAGAGAGTGGTAGTGCCATCCTTAGCAAAACTGACCACCTTTGCACTGTCCTCCTGCAATCCTTCTTCCTAAGGTGTGTTTCCCAACCCCATTAAGGCCTTCAACCATACCAGCATGCTCCTTTCCACATACAGTGCTGCATGGGCTCCTACAAATCAGTGTTGTTGACCTTTTGCCTACTGCATTCCCCTATTCAAATTTTAACTACAGTAAATAATATCTGTAGCTTTCTTAGAGTATGTTGTTCAGTGCCTGGCAAAGTGTTGCCCATATATTTGTGGCTGTTGTTTTTGCTATAGCATGAACCTGGATCGTATCCCAGAAGCATCAGCAGCTCTGAATGCTGATATCCCTTTCTTTTACATCCTGCTGATAGCAGTTGCTGATGCCTGCCCGAAGTATTCTTGCTTAAAACCTTATTTCCCTCCTCTTTGTGGTGCAGGCAGGTGGTTGCCCTAAGCAATTAATCCATGCACCTGAGAGTGCAACCTTATGTTGCTATGGGGAACGGTTGTTTTCAGGTGGATGTTCGAGAAAGTCGTATCTATTCTTACTAGAAAGAAAATTCATTTTTACAGTACTGCCAAAATATGACATCTAGTGCTGGGAAAATTCTGTTTTAATTAGGGAAATTCAGGCTTACTTCAGTATTGCGACTTTTCTGGAAATTGTATGCAAACTGGAAAACATTTAGGTTTTGTGTGAGAATAGATGAGGTTACAGTACTACTTATGCTAAATCAAATTGGCTACTTGACTCTCATCAAGTTCATTTTGTAAGTGTTCTTACAGATTAGGCATATTTCTTAACTAATTTTGTCAAGGTAATGTAAACAAAAAAACCTTTCAGAGACACACACATGGGTTTTAAGAATCACCACTGGTACCTTAGAATTGCTGATTTAATTTCAGGATGCATCACTTAAAATACTAGGTGATAATACTAACGCACTTAGCACTGGTTGCCCAACACATCAACCCTCTCATTTAGACAGTTTTGTTGGGGCTTTGGGGACACAACATGATGGTGTCAGCCCTTGGGTCAGAAGTCTCAGCAAGACAGAAATGGTGTTCACAAACATTTTTTTTGAAGAGTTTACATGCCCATTCTAATTTGTGGGAATGCACAGTCCCACTGTCAGTTCAGTCCACAGTTTGAGAGAAATTCTGTCGTGTTTTTTGCTGATGCCCAAATAGGAGATCATAAAGCAGTCTGTGTTTAATCGTCCCTATTTGGCTGGGAGACTCCCATGCTCACATACCTGTCCTGCCTTTTCTCATATTCCTACTGCTCCTGGGTTGGACAACAGTCCCTCAAACCTACATGAGATTCCTGGCACCAGGGATATCCGTGCGGCATGGGAACATCACATCAGCTCTGCCCAACAACAGAGCTTCTTTGAAGTACTCCTGGCATCTACTTTACATGTTGCATTGTCTTGCAGAACACTGACAGAAACTCAAGATCTTACTTTGTGTTGTTAGCATGTGGTATCAGGAAACCGTGATCTAGATAGTGATATCCAAACTTTTTGGCTGCATCCTCCATCAGTAAAAAATTTTGAGCGTGCACCTTCCATTATATAATTCAAATATACATACAAATATGTATGTTTATTTATTAGTGGATTATATCACTTATAGAAGATGGGCTAGAGCTCAAGGCAGATAAGACAAAAAGGCTTTACTCTTTAGCCTCAATGTACTCCGCTTTGGAGGTTAAAGTCTTTTAGAGTCTGGGCCCAGTATGGAATGAACTCCCTGTGGATCTGAAGAATATCACAAAGATCATCATCTAAATGTAAACAAGAATTCTTTAACAAGCCTCTATGACATAAATGCATTGCAACATGTACATTAAAGAAAAGCACCCAAATTATCAAAGCAAATCATTCTACAAACCTCTCCCCTGGGGCAGAGGAAGGGAGAGCAAACAACATGTTGCTTAATGCACTACTGGAAAGAAACTGGGTACTGCGGCAAGAACGTGAACAGACTTGTGTGGTAATAGAAGACTCTGTCTGTAGCCATTTCCACTCAAGATGAAGTATCTATGTCAATATGAATGAAATGTTTATTTCGGGTCAACAGGCGTTATGTATTCATTTCTTAATTGAATGCTACTGGTTTAGGATTCTTCTATTGTTTTGTTCCTTCCTCAGTGGGATCCTGACTGTGGAACTATGAGTAATTTACTATACATCATTGACTCTAGATGTGTCTGGCTGTAAAACAGGCTAATTTACTGACCTCAGTTTAAGAGCCTTTTTTGGGACAGCTGGACTGTTTTATTGGCACAACTCTAAATATAAATCAATCTGTAAACTGCTCACCCCCAGAATTTATTCAAAGAAGTATTCCAAGTCAGATCTGCAGTTAATACACATCTAATCCTGGAGTAAGGTAAGGCAGACTGCTGTTTTACATGGAGGATGAAGTTTCTGTCATCTTTGATGCCTGGCTGACTCTTACTCATTGCATGAGCTGGGGTGATCCTGGAGTCAAAATTTCTTTGCCCTTTCCACAAGGGAAAATAGTAGGAAAGGCAGTCTGTGCTCATTTACAGCAGCTCATTCACCAAAGTCCTAGTTTGCAGATGCATATAGGAATGACAATGACAAGAAAGCACTCTAGATCTGAGAAGTGACGAGGGCTTACCAGAAACTTGTGTTTTACATTGGAACACGTACTTCATTAAAAAAGAAAATTAAAGAATGGATGGGATTGTAATTATTTTTTCCCAACTCATCAGTTAGGCTGATGTTCCTGTGTTACAGCTCTACCATAGCACTGTGCTCTCCCCCTGACCTCCTTGGCTGGTGTGTTACAGATGTGGTACGACCAGCTTGCCGCGCCTGTGGCAAAGAACAGGGTATCTTTACTTGAAGCGACAAGCCCTTTCAAGCTAATGGAGCAATGGGAAATGAAAGTTTAGTATTGAGGTGACTGGAAACAAAGATTCTCTATCATTGAGTTAATGTGATTCTCTACCGTGAAGTTTCCTGATTAAAAGCTTTGCAATCTGTGCTCTGTTCTTTTCCAGGATGTGCCCTTAAAAAGTCAAATGCAGCTACTGGAATCGTTGAGAGTGGGAGAGTAACGGCTGGTGAGAAATACAAATAACTTGGCTGACTAGTGTAATCATCAATACAACTGCAGCAGAATTTGCATCTATTGCTGAAATCTGACTCTCGGTGATGAAGAAGCAGTGGTTAGTGTTGGTTTTATGTAGGAAATGTTGAAATGCCAGCTTTTGAGAGGAAGATAAAGCAGGATGAAAGTGGATACTGACACTTCCTGATTTCCTGGGGGAGTAGGGTTCTGAATTTAACTTGATGTATAAAAAGATCTCCCTTGACAGGTTATACATAAACCTATCACTTGGCTTTTCCCAGGTATTATTAAATGCCTTGTCTGAAACTGATCTGACTATGAGGTAAGGCATTTCAGTTGATATTTCTATAGCGTTTTGAGTAATAGCTGAGTAAGTATGCTAGCAACTTGCCTTTTGTCCAGTCTGTCATAAATAGCGCACAGTTTGTATCAAAGCCAATGTTTTAAATCTTCAACAGACATAGAAGTCACAAACAAATGTTCATGTGGGAAAACAAAAATGCGAGATGAATTCTGTTAGTATGAACTGTTTGAGTCTTGAATGTATTAATCCTCGTTTCTGAACAACTGTTAACTCAAAGCATGAAGCTATCAAACTGAGATGTGATGGAAGGTACTCTGAACAACAGTGACTAAAAGAAGTACAACATCCTAACATCCTCCTGTTTCTAGAGGTACATCTGAAGAAATCCTATTTCTATATTACTCAAGCATCTGTTGCAGAATTATTTGTTGTGTGTTTGTTTTGTTTTGTTTTTCTGAAATTATTGGCTGAAACATTGCCACTTCCTTGGCTGCGTTTCTCAATTAAGAAATGCACTCAATTAATTTTTCTTTTCTTTTGAATGAATGAATGAATTCTTGACAGTGCAATGCTTTGAAAGCAGAACTACCAAATGTGAACTACAGTGACCCACGACTGCTCCTGAAGGTCTAATCGAAATTATATTTGGCATAACTAATCTGTAAATGGCACTGAAGTGTAATGGGATTTTACACGGTGCAAATTTTGCTTCAGACTTTTGGAAAAGGATCATTACTGAATGTTTCTGCGTGTTTATTTTAATTTTGGTCTACTCTCATCTTTAAAAAAGAAAGAAGTCATATTGTCAAGTTATACAGGAAATTGAAATCGTCTAACGTTCCCTGCTCTCGCTCCCTCACCTCCTAGCAGAGGTGGTTTCACACTTATTTCCAGGAGGCTTTTGGCCAGTGTGTGCAACCCAAAGAACACAGATGCAGACTCACTCCTTTGAACTGAGACTAAACGCAGCTGCTGTCTGTGCTGGAAGCAGTCACAAGAATGTTCTAGTATTACACGGCCTGGAGTGTGTGTTACACCAGATGCTGCTAATAGGGAGAATTACAGATCCTTTAGCTTCTCCGTGCTTCCCTTCCCCTTCAAACCATCGACATACGTACATCTCTGGAAACCAGTACTACAGCTTGTACTATTTGTAGTATTACATTAATACTGTGGACTACCATCATGTTCAGGAGAAATAAAACTGCAAATTTGAGTGTCCTGTTCCAAGTAAGCATTCAGTGGCATGAAGCGTAGGCAGACTGCACCATCAAAGCCTGCTTTCAGAGATCATTTGACATTGAGGACATGTGCTTTTTAGCATCCTGTGTGCCTGATTTAATACCTTACAAGTTTAGGGCTGCTAAATGCAGGAACGGAACAGCCTCCTCTTCCACATCATGTAGGACAGCAGTGAGAACAGAGATGGGATGAGTCTGCAAAGTGTGGCAGCGAGCACTGCTGGACTGAGAGCCTTTGTGCCCTGGAATCAGCAAAGGCAGGCGAGCTCTCTCACATCACAGAACATACACTAATGCTAGTGAGCATGGGCGTCTTCTCCAGAAATCCCAGTAGATGCTGGCTTAGAGCAAACACTGTCTGTTGCATGGTTCAATAAGGGGTGATTTGTGTTAGGCTGCCTCCTCCACAAAAAGGATGTTCCCTTGGTCACATCCTTCTCAGAGACGTGTGGAAAGGGGAAGTCCTTCATGGCAAGAATGCAGGAGCTCAACGGGAAGGAAAATCCCCTGTCCTTTCAAAATGTCCTCAGTGATGTTGGTAAAGTGTTTCTTTATCTGTGGTATTCAGCTTATGGTCTGCACTAAGGTCATGTGGCCTGCACTATCACAGACAGAATGCCGTATTTCTTCACAGTATTACAGTTTTGGCCACTGAACCAAACCACATTTGGTTCATCTTCTTTGATGTTACACCGTTGCTGGGAAAACTTCCCCGCATAATCCTATCAGCTTCATCACCATAGCATTTCCTGTAAATAACACACTGATCTGAGGGTAGGGAGTGCTTTCCTTGAGCTGGTTGTGGACCTGTGTATCTTACCTCTCTAATTCTTTGTCTTCACTACTCCTGCTTCACGTTCTGGCATCTGGGACACTCCTTAGCTGTGACTGGTTTCTGGTTTTCATCTTGCTCACACCTTTGGCTGCTGAATGGCGCTGGAGAAAGCCCAGACTTCTCTCTAGTGCCTAATTCTTCAAATTAAACCCATCTTTGCAGGTTTGGGTTTAGCTTTTATTTTCAGCTAATGATAGTGATACCAGCCTCACCTAACTGTGATACTCACCTTTGCAATATTTTTTTCTAACTTTCATTCATTTTCAGGGTCTTGTCTTTTGTTTTACTCTCCTGATGTGTAGATGCATTTTGCTGCATTTTTAACTCTTATTTCATTTCCACATCTCCTGTTTATGGTCTATGCCATAGAATTTATCCTTTGTATTTCACTGTGTTGTCCTGCCACTGTGTGAATAAAGCAGTCATGAAACAGGTACAGTTTCCTAAGAAGATCTGATAAAATCTTCAGCAGACAGAATCAGAATAGTGATCTGTAAATATCTAACCCTTGCAAAGGATCCTGGCACAAAGACCTTGGCCAGGAAGGTGTTCCTGTGTCCCATCTGTATGAACAGCAGAGAGGATTCCCAGATATGTTCTGTTTTTTTGTGGCATGCTTCTTCCTTCCTTCCTTCC